>JAQQSQ010002646.1:0-10484 GCA_028627145.1 Eidolon dupreanum | reverse complement strand
GCATGAAGATACAGCACCCTTGGAGTTAACGTTCATTTTGCATATTTAATGTGCTCTCCTGACCCATTTCAGAGACTTTTGTGAGCAAAATCTAATCATCCACCTACTATCTTAGAAAAATTGGTTTTGATTGATCAGCTTCATGAAAGAAGCAAGACTGTTTTTGACCCACCCACCATGGATTTCCTACCACCAGGGACAGTCATCTTTTTGGAAGATGTTAGATCAATAGTTAAGTCCAAGGGTTTAAGCCACTAAGACAAAATATTGCTGGGGCATTTGTTTTCTCAGTGGACCCCAGCTCCCCCACTGCCAATGAGAAAGATGATCCTCTTCTTGCATCTCTATCTCATGGTTCTGAACTTCATTTAGGGACATGATTGATACTCCAACATCCAAACAGTTGACTCTTTCACTTTTGTGTTTATGGGATTATGTCTCTGTCCTGTACTTATTTTAATTTAGCGGATTTGGGGGGAGGAAGAAAACATAATAGCTTTTGTTTAATCTCCAGTGTTTAACCTGTTAATTTTGTCATTGAGTATTTAAATACTTATGAAATAAACCCATTAAGCAAAACTAGACTTTGATTAAGCACTGATGAATAACAACTAATTAAGTCGTAGCTGTATATGCATACTTTTTAAAACCTCACTCTATTAGTTCTATGGCTCAAATGGCTTCACTGTAATCAGTTTAGATGTTCCTATTAAAGACTCCTATTTCTAGGTAGAAGCCAGAATAATTACCTTTACTCAAGCATTCCAGGTGATTTTTGTGTAACACCAATTTTAACAGAAAAAAGAGTCCATTAAATGACAGGATAATTATAAAATAGGAGAGAAACTTTCATAATGTATATATATATCGAATCATTAGATTGTACACTTTATACATATTACAATTATATTTGTTACTTGTACCTCAAAAAAGCTGGAAAAAAAATAGAAACAAGACGTGGCCCGGAAATTAAAGACGAAATAGTAAAGACGAAGAGTAATTTTATGAGAATTCTTCAAAGCCCTAGCTCTGGAGAAACAGACTGGCAAACTGATTCCTGCCCCCCTCCCTTTCTAGTCCGGTGATTCATACAGACGCATAGGGATGCAGCCCAACCACCGGGAGGACGTTCTGTAACACACCACGTGTGCCCAAGCCCACACCGTCTGAGAGTTTGCATTTCTAACACACGTCCAGGTGATAATGCATGTGGCTAGGGGAGGACAGTCTCCACTCGAGTTCTGCCACCCAGATCTGAGCTTTTATTGGTCCAAGGACACAAGAAGCAGGAACGTATGGGTTTAGAGGAAGGAGAAATAACGGAGATGGGAAGAAAGACATTTCAGTGGGCAGCTACTGGGCCATCTAGCTGGAATGCATGTTTTCCATTTACACATTCTTCAAACATGTTCCACATATTCATCAAACATGTTCCAAACACTGCAGTATAAAACTAACAAGCGTGGTTTCAGTGTCATTATTTATGTGCAATATATTTAGTCTAATTATATATATAGTGTAACATATATAGATAGAGTATAGAGTCTAACATATATCTATATCTATATCTATCATCTATCTATCTATCTATCATCTATCTATCGACAAATTTTTTTCCCCAGAGTGCCTTCACACACCTTAACTCATCTAATTATCCAGAATACTGTGAGGTTAATAAACAAGTTATAAATGATTCCCATTTTACAAATTAAAAAATAAATAAATAAAAATGCGTGGTAAATGAGTCTATGGTTTTCCAAGTTCACATGGCCAAAAAGCGTCGGAGGGAATCGTTATTAAGGCTTTCACCTTCCTAATTTGGTGTTCTTTCTACTACATCGCTGTGGGTTTTAAATAAGACACATATCAGAAATTAGGGGACACTCATCTGTATAGCTCAGTGAGGGCCAATACAGAAAAGCGACGCTCCCTTGTGGACGGATGATGGGAGGCAGATGGAAATTCACCTCACACACACGATTTTATGGGGATGCTAGAAAATACCGCAATCAAGAAACTAATAATCCAATGCAATGTTTTTAAAGCCAAAATTAATGCTAGAATCAATGAAAAATAAAATATACAAAATGTTAGATAAAAACCGGTTATCTATTTTACAACTGGCAGTACGGTGCAGGCATGGTCATCGGCTCTTACATGAGTGTGCAAGGAGGGCATTTCAAATCCGTCAGGCGGGGTTCTGAGCATCAGCGACAGTGCGTGTGAACAGACTGGACATCGTGGGCCTCTGTATGTAGTTCTGTCTGCTGAGTGTAGGGCTTATACGATCCTTTCCTACTGGCTTTAAAATATGGGGGGACATTTTGATAAATGTATCTGGGACACACAGTTTTCCTCTCGCTGTCTGCTACAATGGGTCTTGACAAGGCAGTGTGTCAGGGGTTAATTCTTGCTCCAAGAACGTTTGGAGATTCCATTACATCTGAACAAGAAGGAGGATGAAAAGATGAATTGATCTCTAATGTGAGAGAAAGATTTTAGTTACATATCCCCTTCGATAATGTCAGTCTCGGGGGATGGTAATGGCTTTGAAAGCTGATTTGACTTCCAAGCTCAGCAGTGGCAGTTCGGCCATCCAAGTTCAGGATTCCAGAAGCTGATTGGAGGGAAGAACAGCTAAGGTGGGACATTTCGGGCATCAGGGGTGTGAGACATAACATTATTTTAGGATATGCTCATTTGACTCATGGAATCGCTAAGTCTGGTATTTCATGGTCTGTAGATTTAAAATCTTTGCTCCTGCAAGTGGTTTGTTTATTCTTTATGAAGGACATGTAGGCACTTTTCTATTTTAACTTAAATAATTCTGACAGAAGATTCTGCATGAGATTTTTTAATTCTCCCTTCCCCAGCCCCCTTTGACTGTTCAATTTTGTATATAATCAAAGTAATTACAACTGTCATTGTCAGTGCCACTTTAATGAGCAAAATAATTTTCTGGGGTGATGTTTAATAATGCAGATTCCCACCCTCCACCCCTGGATATTAATTCAAGAGGCTTTGGGATACAGAACAGTCATTTGCATTTTTAACAAGCACTCTGGCGATGGTAATATAGATGGCGGCCCACAGGTCAAGCTCCCTGGAAATCAGACACTGTCTCAAAGATTCGCTTGCACAGAATCTGCTGAAAAATGCTCTCTGGGTCAGTCCCTCTGGTGACGGGGTGAGCGGGCAGAGAGAAGACGCACAGTGGCATCAGTCACCCCAGGGGGCTCTGGGGCTGTGACAGCTCTTCAGAGATGTTGGCATTGGAATAAGAGGCTGGGACTTTTTTCCCTTACTCCCAACAAGCAGTCAGTGTATACAGACTGCCGTAGGAGAGGAGGCGGAAATGCTGGACGAGGCTGGGTGGCTCTTTTCCTGAGAGCCAGGCAACTGAGAGGGGATGGACACGCACTAACATCCAGTTCGTGCCATCACATGGCCCAGCCGGGAGTCAGGTGGGGCCACACAGCAAGCGCCAGCCAATGGACTGTGGTCAGAAGCGATGCGTCGTTCACTTCTAAGCCAGATAGTTTAAGCAGAGACGTGTGATCCTTTAGCTAACTCTTCTGACCCTGGAGCAAGGAGGCCACATATTCCAGATAGTACAGCTCCAGCATGCTGTGGCCTCCGTGAACTTGGGCCCCTGAGTGCCATGGAGAACTGATCCCCTGAGCTGGCGGCGATGGAAATGTAACGCGAACTAGAAAAGACCGAGTGTTTTTCAGCTACTGGGATTTCAGCATGAGTTTTATCCTGCAGCATTATCTAGACTAACTGTACTAAAATAACGGCCAGATTTTAGTTATCCAGTCAATTGCACTGGATCAGTATTACCTAGTGATATTTACAATTGGACTGAAACAACACCTTAGGCTCTTTGGTAGAAATATTATCTTGGGAAAGAAGATAACAATTCTCAGATGACAAAGGGGGATTTGTCGCCTATTTGATTCGATACCACTTTAATTGTATGCCCCCCCCTCTACCACCTGCTATAAAAAAGATAAAGCATTCCCCTCTATTATACTTAAGATATGGTACAAAGAAACCACATCATTATGTTGCCCTATATAAAAAAAGAGTTTCCTCTGGTGTCAAAAGGGAAAGAGGTTTTCTAAACCTCCATTTGCTTAGAGAAGTTTCTTTAGAAAATGTGTAATTGTAAATTCTTTTTCTGTTCCTTACAGATGCACGGAACCCTTTTCAAAAAGCTAAGTAAGCCATTTGCCTGTTTTATTACCCAGCAATGTTTTTTTAGGGCCTCGGAGCCATCGCTTTGAAATGTAAACGCCCAGGAAGACATATCCCCACTCGGCCTGTCTCTGTGGGGGACTCACCTAGGCACCTGGCTCCTGGTCGGAACAACCTGCTTTCCATAGCGATAGGAGGCATTTTATTTTTCCTTCGGATAAAGTCAATTAGATAACTCAGGCAGCCACCTCAATTACCAGGTGAACCTAGGATGAACTGTGTGTGCCAAGCGATGCTGTCGATTGGTCACAGTTGAGGATAACGTAATTTATCTTGAGAACACGTATGTAATGGGTTGTAGCTGACTGGCTATATAAAAGGATGAAATTTTTGTCTTGGCAATCTCCTTATCATATTTCATGTCATGTGTATCACTGTCTGGTTTAATGGTTATTCAATAATAAAAACATTGAATTTTGAATTCTCTGTGGAGAGCATTCTGTGGATCGGCAGGAGATTTTTTTTTAAAAAACCTATTTTCCCTCAAAGCTATAATATTAATTGCTATAGGAAAAGAAAAATGGTTTCTGATCAATTATTTTAAACGAATTAATCGTTGCTTTGTACATCCTCCAAAACTAAGCTGGCAAAGCCGGCAACCCCATAAATCAAGCGATCACGTGTAATTACACAGGGCATGATGTTGCTCCCAGATTGCCTTGGAAGAGTTCTCAGACTATCTGATTGGCTTCAATCTAAAAAGTCAATGAGTGCTTCAACGAGATGATTTAATGGTTATGACAGATAATTAATATTAATCTACATTTTTTTCAGATGAAATATTTTGTGTTTATGTTTTGGAGCATAGAAATTTAAGACTTTCACCATCCAGTCTGTACTAAGACTGTACAGGTATTAGGACTTCCCATAGTCATGCCGAAGGGGGAAAACATCTTAGGATCACTGTGAGCATTTGCCTTACTTCCTTGCAAAGGTAAGGTGGCCCTCTATTCAGTCTTCAGTTTTCAAAAATATGTAGAGGCTTAACTGTCAGTCTGTTTTCACTGACTTCTATTCACCACATCAATAAAGGAATGATTGATGAAGGAGTGAAATAACACGAAATAGCCAAACATACAACATTTGACACCAGACGGATGAAATCACATATCCTCACAGCCCAGGCAAGCTGGACACCACCTGTCATCCAGGGCCATGTGGGGTTGTACTCGGGAGCAGAATGAACCAGCAGAGGCTGGGGAGTCCCTCTTCGTAGTAACAAGAAGATGAGGTGAACTTTGGTTCCCTCTGGAGGATAAGATCAGTTGGCTTAAATGATTTTGTGGGCAGGAAGTGAAGCCCATTTGGTTGAGGCCCAAGTGGGATGCAGCTGGTCCAGCTGCTAGGGGCGTGGGGATTGGATGTGGTGAGAGCAAGGGACTCAAGGCTAAGTCTTTGGGTCTTGGTGAGGCTCGAAGGTGTCATGGAGGCACTTGAAATTTTAGATTTTGCAATACATCATCTTAAATAGAAATTTTGGATTTGTCTTTAATAAGGAATAAAATTATTTAACTAGCTGATATATCTTAAAGAATGTAACTGAAATCATGGTTGTGACAATACTGTTAACTAGGATTTTTAAAAATGTCTTGCTGCTTATTATATACATTAGTTAAGAAAGTAAATAAGTCGATGCACATACTTAGAGGTGTGTGTGTGTGTGTGTGTGTGTGTGTATATATACACACACATATATATATATACACACATATATATATATATATATATATATATATGCCTATGTACGTACATACAAAAATGAATATTGTTTTAAACACCCAAGGAACACAGTAATGTGAGTTTAATGCCATTTAATTCTATATGGGGATTAAAACAAATTGTAAATTACCTTATTCTTGATCAAAGACTTTTGAAGTTAGCCGAGTCAATCAAATTTTGACGAGTGTTTGCAAAATTTTGGTACTATTGCAAAATGATTACAGTGAAATATATTAAAGAAGGCTATCAGAGAGATTAATATGGGAGAAGTATGTTTCAAATTTAACTGGTTTTTAAAGCCACACGCATATTCATTATTATATATAAATAGCATTTATGTTCAAAAGATCACTATTTTGGTTTTGATGGCATTTTTAAGTGTAATAATTACCAAAAAAATCATTATATTAGGTCAAGAAACTTTTGTTTAAATAAAAATTTTATTGTAAAATATATGTAATTTTGAAAAATAAATGTACAGTAATAGTGAAACTTCTATTGGTAATTTAGACTTAATGAAAATGGAATAAATTTTTGCAGCCAAAAATTTTAGCAGCTTTTTAGAGCGAGAGATAATTAAACATATGTTGGTTTCATAAAACAAAATTTCACTAACTCTACTAAAAAAGTATGAGAACAAATGATTTACCTTTTTGATAGAGATTTTCTTCTCTGTACCAGGAGTCATGGGAACATCGGTCCTGTAATACACAAAACAAAAATCAACTCCTATTTAGAAAGCAATATGACTAATCTATAGCAAAACCTTAAGCTCACTTAGAGAAAGAATTCAACTATTTTTTTCCTGACAAGAAGAAGTACTTGGATGATTCAAGAAAAAAAATAGAAGAATGAATATGAAACCTTAGAAAGAAATTATGTCATATAAAGAGAGTAAAGCTCTTAGTCATAGCAGGCAAATTCTAACATGCTAATATATTCATTTTGGCAAGTCCTAACATCATTTGGTTACATATGTTAGGTGTAGAGTCTCCTTGCTTATGTTTTCAAGAGCTTGTAAAGGATTTGGAATTGAAACAAATTGAATTAGGAAATCCAGTGTAGTTGTTATTTTGTAAGAGTATTTAAAAGCTTAAGCAAAATATGAAATATATATATATTAATATGAATAATGGTAAAATTTTAGTCATTGTAGAAGGTCATGAATTTATAAATTAATTATAAATAAAAACGAGGTAAAAAAAAAATCAAAATGAGTATGGAGAATGCAGTGATAAGCCCTGGATTTAACAGTAGTCCTTCTCTGACTGAAGTCATTTTATTTCATATATATTTCAGCTTATGAGAAACCTATGGGCGACAATGAAGAAAGACCAATTCATGTGGTCTAATCAACACTAACAATAAGTAAGTGACAAAAGATGAAGGCAGGATAGTCCCAAGTCCCTCTGATGTGACTCCAGAAATATTTTTCACTGAGAACCAAAATGAAAGTTGGATTAGAATAGAAAGAGGAAAATATATTTAATTTTGTATAGAAAGATTAACTTAAAAGTTATCACATATGTAATCAATCTTCTTTTAAAAAAATTATTGAAACTAGCAAAGAAGCAAAGACTGTTCAGAAGTCCTATTCATTATAACATGAAATGCCTTCTAACTCGATAACTATGTCAACATAAGACTATTTCCAGATATCAAAATATAAAATGCTAACATACATTTTTAGTGGTATAGTTTTTCCCATGGTCCTCTACAATTTGAAATAGAATAAGAGAATTGCTATTTTTAATGGCAACTCATCTTTTTATCACTGTAGCTGATTTATTACAATAGGCTTTGCAAAGACATGATGTTTTAAAATGCAGTTTACCATGAGAATATCAATTGCAAATTCAGCACTTATCTGAGGGTATAATTTAGCCAGATCTTCTACTTAGCTTGTATACACACACACACACACAAACACACACACACACACACACACACACACACATAATATACACATAGAAACCTTATACATATAGAAGTATACGATTCATTTCTATATATAAGTATATACTATGCATATAAATTCTAAATAATTATATATTATATATAGGCTTTATATTTTTCCCTGTGCATATGTTCCAAATTTCATATATATATAAATATAAATATTCCAAATGATATTAATGTAACTTTGGCTGGAAAGAAACAGTAGACTTTTACATTCTCCTATTGTTCTCATTTGGTAAATATCATCAAATCCCCAGGGACTGCTTCTTAGACAACACCTTCATCTGAGATGCCAACGGCCTAACTGTAACTTATTTTTACTCGGTAATTAGCTGGTAGGGTATTTTTACCTTCCAGGCTGTAATGTTTTGAAATCAAAGGGTGTCTCTTTCATTTCATGTCCCACATGACCAGCAAAGTACTAGGTACCTATGAAGGGGACACAAATTTTAACTTACAGGAAAAAAGGGGAGAGAAAGAGAGAAAAAGGAAAGAAAAGATGGAAATGGGCTAGAAAGCTCTGGGTGGTCTTTTTCTATCACCCAATGTCCATGAGTTATAAATCTCCACTAAAATAAAATCGAATGTCGAGGAAGAGCGACAATACTATGAGAAGTTTCCAGTAGTTCCAGAATTTTGTTCTGTCTGTAGTGACACAGGGGGAGGAGGAAGAAAACATAAGATCAGGACCAGTGAGTTCCCTCATAGATTAAAAAAAGAAGCAAACTATTTAGGAAAAAAGAATCTGCAGGGTGGTTTCCTCTTCTGCCATACACATCTTCCCAGCTCACATACGGACCTCTCAACTTACCAACTCCTTTTATTTACATTTCTCTCCTCACTGGGGCTTTAGGTTTGGAGAACTGATGGTGTGAATGTGTGACACAAACTCCAAAAACAAATTCTCATCAAGTTTCCTAGTCCCATATGAGGGAAAATATCCTCTCTGAACGTATTAGTACCCACCTCACTGAAGAGTAACTACTTATCTTCCTTTTAAAAACAAAACAAAACAAAAAACAGAAAACAGGTGCCAAGCTGAGGTGGCAATATGGATGGGCCAGTGTATACAGTATGTGTGTAAGAGACACATTTGATGAAGCCCTAATAAAACAGTGGATTCAACTCAGGAACATTAGACATCACAGTCAAGAGAGCCACCAGGGTGGGGTGGCCGCTCTGTAAGGAGAGATTTTAGTCACCCTAGAATATGGCCTTGTGCTTCATCCAAACAGGATGGTGGTGAAGGGCTGAGGTAAAAACTCTTTGGTCCTTGTTTGAGGTCATTTTTTTCCAGGACCAATGATCAGAGAACCTAGTAGAATGATTGTAGAAAAGTGGACTTCTGTGTTTTGCCTTTTGTATAAAAGCTGATGCAGATTTTTTTTTTTTTTTTGCATTTAATTAAACTATGTAATATACTGTGACCAGTGTAGTTACAAAGAAATCATTCTCACCAAATATTCTCTGATTACATGCACAAAAAATTTTGCTGAGGATTATCAGTGATACATAAATAAAGCAAATATATAAATTATATTTTCTGTAAGCTCTGAGGATATAATATGTAAACACGAGGAATTAAATACATTTCTGGATAATATATACAGAAATGGATACTAATTATAATACAAACTAGATCTATGCACTACAGTGAGTCAGAATTAAGGCACAAGGGAATTCAAAGGCGAAGTCTGTAGGTTTCAGTTTAGAAATGCAAATTCAAGTTCATGTTAAATGTGACATTTGAGTTAGAGAGAAGGAAGAGTTTGCATTACTCCTTAGGAAAAAAAAAAAAAAAGATATTCCAGACAAAAAGAATAGCAGGAGAAAAAGCACACAGACAGAACAATTTCCCTTTAAGTTCCAAATAGCTTGTAGTTCAGTCTGACTAGTGTCTGTGCTATATTATGGCAAATCGTGAGAAAGCCATTTAAATGGGTTGCTGGGTTCAGAGCATGCAAAAATGACTAATGCATATGGGCCTCATCCTACAGGCAATGGAGAGAGAACATTAAATATTTTTGAACAGGGAAGTGCTATAACAGGTGCTGGTCTTCAGGAAAGTAATCTGGCAGCCAGCCCTGGGGACTCAGACTTTGACTAGGGAGAGATGAGAGGCAGAGAAAACAGTGAGTGGCTACTGCAGCTTCCCAGAGTTTCTGGAAGAAGGAAGGAGAGTAGTTTAGTAGATGAAAGAGAGACATTTTGGTTGTAGAATAAATGACATTTTACAAGTAGATGAAGGTGGGACTAAAAGAGAAAATCATCAAAATGATGACTGACAAACAACTAAACTGCTATCTAAAAGTATTTTTTTTTTAGTTAAGAAGCAACAGAGCAACAGATTCTGTCAAAAGAAGTGTAATGTTCTTGAGAGATAAAAAGGATGCATTATGCTGCTGAGAAACTTGGTACAAAGGTCAAATTAGAGTTTTTGAAATTACTGCTTTTAAACAAGGAATTAAGAGTCCTACTTGCAAGGTTTCTGTCATTTGTTCTGATGTGGGAAAAACAGCCATCGTTTTGCATAAATTTCCCTAAGA
>JAQQSQ010002645.1:0-10485 GCA_028627145.1 Eidolon dupreanum | reverse complement strand
CTTTAAAAGGCTACAAGGGACACTGCGTTGGGTGAGGGACTGTCTGAAGGTTCTCAGTCGGTTCTGAAGTTCTGTGAATGTCTGACAACTTTAAAAATTCACAGATGCTCACTGAGCGCTTACCAGCACCTGGCATTTTCCTAACCACCCGCAAGGAAATTAGCTCATTTAATCCTAAAAACATCCAGTGGTCCTGCTACCTCTCCACTTTACAGAAGGGGGAACTCAGGCCTTGCGAGCATGACTTGCCTCAGGCCACACGGCTGGGGAGGCCCGCGAGCGGGTCGGGGCCCGGCACGCTCCTGTGCTCTGCCGTGCAGGCTGCATCGGAGCCAACACAGGACACGTTCTTTCACTTTAGACTGGAGTCCTGTGCACCGTGTCGTGTTTAGAAGGCGTTTCTACCGAGGAGTTTTAAAAACCACTGAGCCCAACTTCCCATTTCACAGCTGGGGACACTGAGGCCTGGGGACAGGGTCTGAATGGCTCCTGGTTACGCGGGGGTTTGTGGTGGAGGCAGAAGTAGAACCTGGTGTCCAATGCCCAATCTGGGACAATCGCCAAGAGACCAGCCACCCCTGCTCCGAGCAGGTGGCTCTGCTGGGGTGCCTGCTAAGTACAGCACGGTGCCCCAGGGGACAGGGGACAAGCGGATCTTGGTGCAGTCCTGGCTCTGCTGCTAGCATTTGGTGTGACCACCTCCTCGGTTTGGGTGTACAGTACCTGTTATACAGGATAAGGATTAGATGTCGCCTGTGTTTGCTCAGAAAATGCCGGCAGCTCCCCGAGTCCTGACAACTAGTGGTGAATCTGGGGGGCAAAGCTGAACTGTGATGCATTTCATGGCCTCACAAATCTCTGGGGTCAGAGAAGGTGATGGGGCTGACCTTTAACCTCATCTCGCAGCACAGAGGGACGCTGCCCTCCCGAGGAGCTCCCAGCATGCCCTTCGGGAAGCAGGGATGCCGGCAGACCCGACCAGGCGGAGGGACCAACACGGCGAGCTGACACTGTCCGTCACTGAACACAGGATATGGATTCACAAACATACTGCCGAACCATGGATGATCATGTCCACGCTATTTCATCAGTGATTTGTTTCATAATCGTGACGGTTAGGCCTGAGTGGACAGCTGGGCAGTCACGGCCAGCAGTGCTGGGGCCCCGGCCTGGAGGTGGTGCTGGGTCTGCTCAGTGGCAGGCGGCTGGTCGGCTCCTGATGGTGTCAGCTCTGCTCTTTGTAACTCCAACTGCACTTGCGTTTAACGCAGTGCGAGTATCGACACCTGCTGACTCTCAGGCACCTACAAGGAAGGACTTCTTTCAAATAAAGGAAAGAAGAAAGGACAGATTTCATCACAGGTTTTATTTCAGAGGCTCTCCGTCACGAACGTGGCCAAGCTTCTAGAAGCACTGGAGGAGACGGCCCAGGCTCCACTTCCTGGGCCCAGTGGAGACAGGCAAGACCCTCGCAGGGTCACCCGCCAGCCGCTAGACAGAAGCGTGAGGCAGGCTGGGCACAGTGCCCAGGTGGACATGCTGTGCCCGGAGCCGCTGCTTCTCCTGGCCCCAACCTGGACGGCATCAGGCGGGGCCCTGACCACAGGACCGCCTGGTGGCTCTGCCCGGCCCCCAGGCTCGGCAAACAGCTGTCCAGGCTCAGCAGCAACCAAATAAATAGAAGTGTTATCACTGAGTTCACACAGCAGCACATTCAAAACACAAATCTGACAGCACTAAGGGTCTGGGGGTGCCTGGGAGTGTGGGGGAGAAGGGAGAACGTCACTGCCAAGTGCTCTCAGGGCACGGGAATCCTGGCTAGCCTGGCACACCAGCTTCACTCTGAAAGGTCAGGACGCTGGGTCTAGACTGTGCATGCAACTTCCCACGACACTGGGCACATCCCGAGTGACAGTGCTAAAGCGGTCCGCAGCCCGGGGAAGCGAGCAGGCTGCACAGGACACGACACCCCGAAGCCCTGCACGTGCACAAGGAGCCAGACACACGCACACACGTGTTAGTGGTGCGCATATACACACGCTCGCACATCAGCGTTAGTGTTGCACATACATGCATGCACGTCAGTGTTGGTGTTGCACACACGTGCTCACACATCAGCATTTGTATTGCACATGCACACACGTCGGCATTGGTATTGCACACACACTCACACACACGCCAGCGTTGGTGCTGCACTGTCGGGCTGGGCGGCCACACGGGAGGGAGGTCCTGACGGTGACGTGCCGGCGCCCCCTCCGGCCGGCGACGCGCCCTCACATGGCCGACAGGAACGGGAAGAAGAAGAAGTCGAAGGCGAACTTGACGGCGCCGTGCACGGTGCTGCGCCAGTCCTGCTCGACCTTCACGTGCCGGCGGGCGGGCGAGAGCTGGGCCATGCAGTTCAGGCAGCTGATGGCCTTGAGCTCGAAGACGGGCCACTTGCTGCCCAGGCGGCCCTCGAGGACAGTGCTGAACTCAATGAGGCTGCCATGGCGCAGGCTGAGCAGCACGTCCTTGAACTCGCTGCTGGCCCGCAGCACGATGTCCTTGGTGACGTCGTCCTCCTCCGGGCCGCGGGCGCCGTTGGCGCTGAAGGGCATGCCCACCGTGATCTCGAACTTGTAGCGGTCGAACTTCTTGATGTGGCAGGGGTGCTTGGCCAGGAGCTTGAGGCGGCACAGCTCCTGCTCGGCCGTGGAGGCGCCGCCGGGGCTGCAGGCGGGGTAGGCCTCGCCGTACAGGCAGCGCAGCCAGTCGCCGACGAAGAACGGGAGCATGTTGATGGCCGCCTCGGCGCTGTTGTCGATGTCCGTCACGCGCACGTACTTGAAGCGGCCCGTCCACGTGACCCTGTGGCCCTCCAGGTGGCTGCACAGGATCTGCGTGCGGGCCATGTTGGTCTCCTTCCAGGCCCGCGGCCCGCACAGGAAGCCGTACTGCGGCCAGGTCAGCGTGGAGTTGTACACCTTCATGCCCTCGGACCGGTACACGTAGAACCAGCAGAAGAGCACGACGGCCGTGACCCACACCAGGATGAGCTTGACGACGGAGCTGCGCGTCAGGGACTTGGCCATGTCCACCACCGAGAAGCTGGCCTTGGTCCACCAGCGGAACAGCAGCGGGACGCTGCAGACCGCCACGGTGACGGCGATTTTGGTGAGCTCCAGGGACACGAACCAGCGGGCAAACTGCACCAGGCCCATCAGGGCCAGGCCGGCCACCAGGACTGGGAGAGCGAAGAGGAAGAGGAAATAGCCGATGGACGCGCGGACTAGCCCCAGGCCGGTGGACTCGAGCAGGATGACCACGGACAGCTCACACCACATGAAGCAGACCAGGTAGGGGACCAGGTAGCAGTAGGTGCCCTTGAAATTCCGCAGCTGGGCCATGCGGAAGAAGAGGAAGAGCAGGTAGAGGTAGAGCAGGCAGGGGACGCTGACATTCAGCATGACGAAGTGGCCGATGGGCACGGTGAAGAAGGTCTGGCCCAGGAGCTTGAGGGAGCGCCAGTGGAAGGGCAGGGCGGGCAGGAGGGAAAGCAGGCCGGCGGCCACCTCGGTCACCAGCGCCCGCCGGGTGTAGGGCTCGGCGGAGGTACTCAGGCTCATGTAGCTGGTGACGGTGAAGAAGATGGACAGGACGGCCAGCTCCGAGCAGGGGATGCAGTCCTTGCTGGCGACGGGGAAGGAGAAGATGACGAAGAAGACGGACAGCAGGAAGTGGACGTAGGGCTCCAGGTGGTTCCAGCCGAAGTTGCCCTCGGCCTGCTCCACGTCCAGGTTGGGCTCGAAGCGCAGCAGCAGGCCCGTGAGCGTGTGGAAGCTCTCCCAGGCCTTGCTGTCCTGGAAAACCTTGAGCGTGCAGATCACCATGGAGACGAAGGACAGGTAGAAGACGACCAGGGGCACAAAGAAGGCGAAGAAGTCGATGGTCAGGTTGCTGATGATGAAGAAGAAGATGAGGGCGTTGATGTGGTGGGTGGGGATGATGGTGGACAGCCAGTGCATGCCCGCCCGGGAGGCCATGTCGATCAGGTACTCTTTGATCTCCATGATGGCGTGCAAGGGGAACTTGACCACCTGCGGGGAGGAGGGGTGAAGCTGGGGGCCGGAGCCGGGGCACTCTGCTCTCTTCCCAACTGCCGGCCCGCGGTGCCAGCGGGTGCTTGCACCTGCAACGCCCGCTCCAGGTGGGACCGTCCCCGCCATGCTCGAGTCCTTGAGGGCCCTTCCTCCCTCCCCGCCCCGGCCCGTGGGTCCTGGCCCCCACCCCCACCTCTGGGTCCCCGGAGCGGTCCCCTGCCCCGTGCTGACTCCTGACCTGCGGGGTTTCCAGACTCACACGACTCACACCCACAGGTGCTGGTCTCCCTGGGAGACCGTGCGTGCCTACGGGAAGCCACCCAGCTCCATGCTCCCTGCTCCCTCCCCACGGGCTTCGTGCTGCAGGGATGAGAGGGCCCTGTGTGGGAGCCATCGCCCCCCACGGCAAGGACCTCAGCCCCTGCTCCTCGGCTCCCCATCCACTTGGGGACAGGGACAGACACGGACACTTCACAAGCCCACACTGGGCCCCCAGGAGTGGCGCTGGGAGCAGGGACTCCAGAATGGGGAGTTCGTGCGGGTGTGAAGGGCAGGGCTCAGCCCGCTTTTACCCAATGGTGATGATTCCACTGTAATGATGATTGATGAGCCGACTGTAACGGCCGGTGAGATGTGTTTACTAGTGTCAGGAGACCCTACGACCCTGCTGCCTGCCACCCCGGTACACAGCCCCCTCCCATGCTGCTTAGAACAGACACACGACCCCACACGACCCCATTCAAAGCCCCTTCCCCGCCTTAGGACCCACCCCTACAACCTGCTCCCAGTGCCAAGAGCAGAGGTCACTGCTGGCCTCGACCACAGCAAAGGATGTGGGGGAGACGAGTTCAGGGGCTGTCTCAGGGAGGAGGTGGGGGTGGTTCTGCCACCCCCCTACACCTGCCTGGGTTCCTGTGCAGAAGCCCCAGAAGCTGTGGCCACTCCAGGGCTCAGGGCAGATGGAAGAGCGGCTGGAAAGGGGGACATGAGAAAGTGGCCGCGGACAGTGCCGGCCCTCACGCAGCATGGCATCCGGAGGGGCAAAGGCCGGGGAGTGGGTCCTCACAGGACCGCCCACGTGTGGGGGCAGGGAAGCTTGGCAGCGTGCGCAGAGCCCATCCGAAGGACTTGGTGAAGGAGCCCCCATCACCCCACCAGGTGAGGTGGGCAGCACCACCTCCACCCACGCCCTGGGGACAGGCCTGCCCGCCCTGCTGGAGGGCCGAGGAGGAGGGGTCTTGGGTGAGCATAACTGGGTGACGATACCGGGATGTGACTGTCATTCGCCCAAGAGCGTTGGCTATCAACACGAGACGACCAGGACATCTGGAAGCAGCCAAGCGCATGAGTTCCCACAGGTGGGGGCCACGTCGACACACGTGTTTGCACGAAGAGCTGCTGTTTGTGACAGCCACCTACTCTGCTTTATGACAAGCAAGAAACTGAACAAATGACTAAACCAGCTGACGGCTGCCCCGCCTGGAGCCTCCCACAGGAGCTGGTACGCGCTCACCCATGTGGGGGTGGGTGGCAGGGAGCACTGGGCACCGCGGCATTAGCCTTGGTGGGGATCTCTGACCCCTGCCAGGGACCAAACCAGCACCTGTGAGAACGTACCTGCCCCAGGCTCCCCTGGGAGGGGCCCCTTCAGAACGGGCCAGACCGGCCTCGGCCAGCGGGCTGTAAACCAACAGCCAGGCCGTGGAGCCCACGTGTGCCTCGGCCGTGGCCTGCTCGGCCGTGGCCTGCTCGGCCGTGGCCTGCTCGGCCAGCCCCTGCGGAGGCGGCCACGGAGGGCGGGGCGGGCGGAAGGCGCTCCACAGCCGCTATTGCTTGCGTCGTTCCCTGCCCGCCCAGCAGCCTCGAGGGAGTCGGCTGCCGCTGCCCAGGGGGCGGCGCCGTCCGTGAATCTAACCCTGGCCTGCGGTCCAGAGCCACCCATGCACTCCGAACACACAACCGCATGGTGGAGAAGACTTCGAAAAGACTACAACGCTTCTAGAACGGGCGTCCGCGGGCGCCCAGCCTCTGCCCGCACACCGCGGTGCCTGGGCCCGGTCCCGCCTCTGCCCCCTGGAGCCCCTGCCCGAGCCCCGCCCCCAGCAGCCACTGAATCGCTGAATCGCGAGGCTGACACGTTTCTGCAGAGGAAGTCCAAACAAACGGAAACACTCCTCTGACCAGGAAAGAAATGTTTTTAAATAAGTAGGGAGCCCAGTTCTACGAAAGGACAGAGCAGAGCGCTCCGGCCAGGCCTGAGGTCAGCAGCTGCTGCAGACACGAGCAACCGAGAAAACGGGTCACGACCCGGCCGCGGTCCAGGGAGCCACCCCGACTAACCAGGGAGGCAGATGGCCCTCGCCGGGGTCCTGCTCAGCCCTGAGCGGAAGCGGTCACATGGACTTGCCGTGAGTTAATGTGAAACGGGATTTTAAAATGTTACTACATTTGTTTTCGAGAGGGACTCAGCTGTCATGAAAGGCCCGAGAAGCGCTGGGAGTCTAGAACATTCCGTGGGAGTTGCGTCAGCTCACGAAGAGGCGCCTGTCATCTTTCACTTTGGGGGCACAAGAACCCCCAGAACACGCTTCTCTCTCTCTGTCCCCTGAAAGGCTATCAAAAGCTGAACAGCTTTTAGTTTTAGGAGACGCCTGTTATGACTCATTCCCTCTCCTCTGCAGAAGACTTGTCACGAGAAACCTGTAAAGGGGTCGAAGCGCTCCGACAGCGCCAAACGCTGGAAGGGACTCGGAGCCTCGTGTCCCTCTCGTCAGAGCCCTTTCGATCTTCTACAGAGACCTCACGGCGCCGAGCTCACCACCCCTAAGCAGGGTGACATGACTGACTGTGCAAACCAGGATGCTTTCGAAAGCAGGCATTGCTGGCAATTACTCTGGGACAACGCAGGCTCGGACACCCAGGCCACAGCCACCTGGCCCGAGGGGCTCCTCCAACTTGTCCTTTCACCTCTGACCCTCGCTGGAATTTGGGGAGCACCTCTTCTTTGCCGAGAACCATGTAGGTGCCCCACCTTCCTTCCCTCGTCAGTGGGGAAACTAACGGCATCGCTCCGCGACCAGGCTGAGCCCGGCCCTCCTTCGCGAGGACCTTCCATAATGGTCAGGACCTCCCTTGGTCAGGTTCCTCGGTCGTCCTGGCCCTGCGCTCAGAACTCTCACCTTGGACACGCTCCCCATGCTCAGGAGATGCTCGTTCAGCTTGTCAGTCCCGAGGGTGGCCGCCGCACCTGTGCCCTGGACCCGTGTGCCCTGCACCTGGGCCTCCATGCCCCGCGCCTGGGCCCCGGTGCGCCCTGCAGGCTGTTGGCTGCGTCTGCCTCTGCCTCCCACCAGGAGGGCGGCCTGGCTGAGCTCCACACCCAGGCCCCCACCACAGCCGAGCTGTCTGCCACACAGGGTGGTTTGGCAGACTTCCCGTCCCCTCTAGTCCCACCTGCCTGCCCTGACCCTGACTCATTTGGCCCAGTCTGCCGCACTGAGGGTCACTGCACACGTCCCAGTTGGCTGAGATGCACAGATGACCCGTGCCCGGGCACCGCCCAGCAGCCCCTGTGCTGAGGGACCCGTGTGGGTCAGGCAGCCAAACCTCGGGAAACGCTGGTGCTCTCTGCAGAGTGGGCTATGGACCCTGGTGGTTCAGCCCCGTGAGCGGAACTGGGGGTGAACCCGGGAGGGCAGCACGGCCACGCAGTGTGTCCGCACTGCAAGCCTCACCACACGGCCCAGAAAACGAACGCGTTCGCACCAGGGCCCACCTCGCCACTCCCAGCTCTCCACACATGCCGCGCTCACTGTGCCCTGCCACCTGCTGCTGCTCGCTGGCCGACGGCGGTGGCCCGGGTGTGCCCTTCCCTCACACCATACACTGCCACCTCCTCGCCATCCTGTCCACACCTCCCGTGTCACTCCCCCGAGCCCTGACGGACCCGGATGAGCTGGCACCCCTGCGGGACCCCCCGGTCTCCCCAGCACTAGCACTTGGTTTTGCGGGGAAGGCATCTTTGAGAAGGAAACCTCCACTCTGTACTGGAAATGAAAGCTCACCTTCAGGCGCAGGGGCAGGTCCTCGGGGCTCTTGCCGGCCAGCTCATCGTCATCGTCATCCTCCAGGAACAGGTTGGCAGGGATGATGCCCTTGGCGTACTTCTTGGTGATCTCCACGAAGTCGTCCAGTGCTATGTAGTTCTTGGCTAAGGCACGAGAGAAAGGCACGGGTCTGCCCACACTCCGAGCACACTGCCACCTGCGTGGAGCGGCAAGGCAGGGACAGAGGCTGACACACCTGTCCCTGTTGTGGGTGGGTGGGCGAGGACCAGGCCGATGCAGCGGCGAAGGAGGCAGACGGGCTGCCCAGTGCTGGCCTCCGCACCCTGGTGACATGCCAGCCCTCCCTGAAGCATCCCCGCTCCTAGGTCTTCATGCCCAGGGACTGCCGCCCCCGAGCCCAGCTCAGAGGCCTGTCCTTTAGCCACCTGTACCGCCAGCACGTGTCTGCCACCTTCTCGCCCCCGGCCCTGGCTTCTCACAGCACTGGTGCCAGCTGCCCAGCAGCGTGGCTGCCCCGACCACGCCGTTCGCCACACGTCCGCCAAGTGCCCCCTACGTGCAGTGCACTTTCCTGAGCACTGGGGACGCCTGGAATGGGGGAGCACAGCCAGCGTGTGCTGACTCGGGCTTCCCGTCCGCGGGGAGTCACGCCCCAGGAGGTTGGACGCGCACCGCAACCGCGTCCACGTGGGGCATGCCTCCCGCCGGCAGAGCGGGCCCGGGAGGTGCAGGGAGCGAACGGACACAACCGTGAACAGGCCGCCTGACCGGGGCTGGCCCTGCCTCGCCTGTCAGTCACCGGGGTCTTCTGAGGCCTCCCGTAGGGGGGGCTGTGTCCTAGGAGCTGGGGACCCAACAATGAGCCGATCACGGAACGCAGCAAGTAGATGGCTACCTGCCTCCTCACCCTTGCTCATGGCTCGGGCACCCAGCAAGTGCCCACACCCAGCACTTCTGTCCTGGGGGGTCTTCGTGTGCAGCCCCCCACCCATGTCTGTCTCCCAGATGCAGTGTGCGCTCCCGAGGGGCAGGGTCCAGCGCCAGTGCTGAGAATGGACACCCAAACCACAGCCCCAAATGGAATGGACTGAAAAGCCCTCGTGCCTCCAGACCCTGGGGACCGAGGCCTGGACGCCACAGGGAGGAGTGGGCATGTGCCCACGGTGGCGGGCGTGACGGCACAGCCGAAGCAGGCGGACTGGCGGCCATACTCACACTCGCTGCTGACCAAGCGCTCCAGCACCCGCCTCTGCTTCTGCAGTGACTTGGGGACAGGGCCTGGCTGTGTCCCTCCATCTGTAGGGGACAAAGTGGATCGAGGATCAAGGCAGGCTGACTGTCCCCTCACGCTCTAAAGGCCTCCAGAAACCAGCCCATGCACTCCTGGGGGGCCCCGAGTTCTGGGACTGCAGGGCCTGGGGTGTCCATGTAGCCCCTGGTGGACATGGCCAGGGCCACTCTCCTGGGCAGCCACCTCGGCCTCCACCCTCTTGGGTAAGTCGGTGCCCTGCAGGCCACTCCCACTCTGCTGGGCACAGCCCATCCTCCCACGGACAGTCAGAGCACTGGACACCATGCTCTCTGGTCGGTGTAACCTGTCCCCAACACCTCTGCTGGCACTGTCCCTTGGTGTGACTTTCCCCTGAAAAGGACCGTGAGCTCCCCAGGGACGAGGGCCAGGCCCTCCCCATGTCCCCGGCCCCCGTGCTGGAGGGGCTCCGGCCCAGTCTGCTCAGTGAATGGGCAGAGCCAGGACCCGAATGTTCTGCCGTGTTGTCAACATCCATCCACCTGCCACGCCCCAGCTCAGCGAGCTTTCTACATGCCGCCCGCTGAGGCGTGCCTTTACAGGGGCAGGTCAGGCAGGGGCCGGATGGGAGGGCAGAGGCGGGCAGCAGGTGGGGGCTGGGCTGTGCCGCTGCAGGGTCCTCTGGGGGTCCACACGGGTGACCTTAACTGTCACATTAAGCATATACCTAAGCCCCAGGAAGGACCCTCCCTAGGCATTATAGGCGATCCATGACATCCCCACAAGGTCTCCGGGGCCCCTCCTCAGGCTCCCATAGGGAAGCCCCCCAGAACTCCAGCAGCAAGGCCCCTGGTGTCCCCTGGGAAGGCCCGGCGCCACCGGAGGGCCACGCACCATGCTCGTTGACCTGGCCGACATTCTCCAGCAGCTCGTACACGGCCACCTGCTTCTTCTTCTTGGGGTTGAGCTTCCAGTACATGACCAGGGCCGCCTTGCGCACGGCCCGCTCCAGGTCGGTCTCGGACGACAGCTGCTTCACCTCCTGCTCGTTCTCGGAGGTGATGCCTGAGAGACGGGGTATTGGGGG
>JAQQSQ010002644.1:0-10487 GCA_028627145.1 Eidolon dupreanum | reverse complement strand
GTTCGGCGTCTTCCTGACTCTTACCATCTGTCTCCGGGAACTCTGCATTTAGGAGGAAGCGCCGTGCAGTCCCATAGCTTCCACAATTTCTAGTTTTCGGCAGTGAGTCCCTTTGAAAAATGCAGTCGAACATGTCGTCTGCGACAGACCGAATGCTCGTGTCCCTCCGAATCTGTAGGTTGAAGCCCTAATCCCCAATGACAGCATCAGGAGGTGGGGCCTTAGGAGCTGAATGGGCTCAGTGCCCTTATAAAAGAGACCCAGAGTGCTCCCTGTCCCCTTCCGTCGTTTGAGGACACAGCGAGATGGCGGCCATCTAGGAACCAGGAGGCGAGTCCTCGGCAGACGCTGAATCTGCTGGTGCCTTGACCTTGGACTTGGACTTGCAGCCCCGGAACTGGGAGCAGTAAGTGCCTGCGCGTACGCTCCCACTCTGGGGTGTCTGATACAACAGCCTGAGCAGGCGACACACAGAGCCTCCCGGTGCCTGAAACTGGTAACAGTGCAGCTGCTTGGGTGGGGTCCTTCCCCCCACTCCCCACTGCCGGCGAGTCTGCAGGAAGCGGATGCTGAGATGGAGTTTGATGGGCAGGGCACTCATCAGGGATAAATACCTGTTGCAGGGCAGGGAGACAGCAAGGCTGGGTAGAGGGCGCAGGCCGACAGCCCCTCCGTGAGTGGATGTGGCCCCTGCCGGCCTGCAGCGGCTGCGCCTCACGCTCCACTCTGCTGGTCGCTGGCAGTGGTGTGCTCGGGGCCGAGGCTGGTCTCTGTGGCTGGGGCAACACGTCCTTTGTTTATGGGGGTTCTGGGTGGAGCGGTGCCACGTGGAGCCTGGCCCGCTCAGTTGTACGCCTGGCTCCTTTGGGATCTCGCTCACCAGTGTCCTGGGCAGGCAGCTGCAGGCCTCTGGGCACAGCTTTGCGCTTCAGCTGCACGCAAATATGAGTCTCTCTCTCTTTCAGAAACTGGACTGCTGCTCAGGGAGGTGAAGGTCAAGTGCATGATTGAATTCAGTTACGGGACTGCTGGGCAGGGTGGGGTGGGCGTGTGGGGAGGCAAATCACTGAGAGCTCAGTAGGGACACAGAGGGGTCCCAGAGACATGCAGACGAGCAGGCACTGCTAAGTAGGGATGCTGCAGGGAAGGGCGTCACAGGCAGAGGGAACGGCAAGCGGGAGGCCTGCAAGAGCCTGGCCTGGGGGTGCGGCTGGGTGTGGGGGAGAGCCGCAGGACCACAGGTAGGAAGGAGGGTCAATAGTGGGCCAGAAGGTTGGCAGGTTGTCTTTTGCTTGTTTTTAAATAGCGTCTTGAAACATGGAGAGAAAACACCTGTGCCTCTCATGAGTCGGTTAAGCAGGACGTGCTCCCAGCACTGCCCAGGGGAGGCGGGATGCTAACCTGTTGCAGGACGGTGCGGCCAATGACCTGGTCAGAGGCACTGCACCTCCCGGCGTGGGCCGTGGGGCCATGGAGGCCCTCCGCAGCCTCACGGACCACTCTGCAGGGAGAGGCAACCTGAACGTGTTAATCCAGCCCCGTGTGGTACTTTTCTACCAAAGCTTCAATATGCATCTGATCTCAGGATATTGGATTTTTCTTGGAGAAAAGAAATAAATGACTTACCTGGGGAATAAGCCCAGAGTTCCCTCCATGCCTCACACAGTCTCTATATTGGGCTAAAATAAGGTTTGCTGATTCTCATGTAAATCTCTAAAGCCTGGGTGTCATAATATGAGTGTTTTATGTGCCAGGTGAGTAGGTTACATCCCCAGGAAAAAAAAAAAAAGAAGGATGGCAAGGAAGAAAGATTAGTGCTTGTATCCGAGGAGAAAGAGAACAGATTCAAATACTTTAAGTGTCTCTAGCTCCTTGATACAGTGGCTGAGAAATACGATTCACTCTGAACAGCAGTCATTTTGGTTTATATTTGGGGTTGATCTTGAAGTCTGGGAGCTACGTTCCTTTCGTAGTTACTTTCCACCTCCCCTAAGCCTGACAGGACGATGCTTCATAAATCCCCAGTGGTTTTGCTTCCTGCGTGGCTGGCTCAGGGTCCTCTGCCCGCTGTGGAATGTTCACCGTGCCACTGAGTGGCGTCGACCAGACAGATGGCTACTTCAGAGAATCCTGTTCATGTCTCGATAGGTCCGAGGAGTGAAAAGCAAGGACGGCCCCCAAGGATCTTGTCAGCATGGTTTTCTCAGGCCGGTAGGAGAGAAAAGAGGTGCCTTTTCTGATCCTGCCACCCATGGGAAAATTTCCGGGTGTAGCAAATACAAAGCAAGAATCAAGATGGGTTGGGGGGCGATTTTAGCGCTTGTCAAAGGCACAGATGTTAGGGGGTGTACAGCGCTCTCCAATTTTATCTCGAACGCAGAACTTGAGAGTTGGAAGGCCTTCTGACACATTCAATCAATTCCCCTTTTCTGTGGATGATAAGCTCGAGGCCAGGGCAGACGAAGCGACCCGCCCCTAGTCACAGAGCGGCCTGTCGCCAGTCACAGTGGACTGTACTTTCCGAAGGGGGTTGCAGCCGGGTCTCCCATCCCACAGGCCCTTCTGCAGCGTGACCTTGCCACCCTCCCTTCCAGAGGGAGTCGGCTTCTCACCCCCTTGAGTCCAGGACGACACTGTGACTGCTTTGACCGACAAACTATGGCAGAAATGACACGGTCACCCACAGGCACAGCCCCGACTGGCCTGGAGGCTTTTGCTTCTGGTTTGTTAGGATGTTTCCTCTAGGTTCACTTTCTCTGAGCACCCAGCTGCCATGCTGTGAGAAGTCCAAGTCATACAAAGAAGCCATATGCAGGTGCGTCAGCTGACAGCCTCGGCTAACCTCTCTGTTGACAGCTACATTGACTTTCAGCCATGTGAGTGGCCATCTTGGATGTCCAGCCCTGTTGAACTTTCAGATGTCTGCAGTCCCAGCTGGACCCAAGAGAGAACCACCCAGCTGAGCCCAGTCAGCTCTTGAACCTGTGAGAGTTACTAATAAATTGTGGGTTTAGGCCACAACGTTTTAGGGTTACTTGTTATACAACAATGTTTAACTGGAATACTATTCACCACACTAATATGCACACTCATGCCTGACCAGCAGTCTACAGTTTTACCAATGACTCCTCATTTATTCTAAAAGTCAGTGTCTTTCTGAGGGAAGGTCGTGACTCATGAGTGGATCATAAGGCCATTTTAGTGGGTTGCAATAAATTAAATCAAATAGCATAGAATTTGCCAGTGTGCATTACACACAGTAAGGGTAAGAATTGTTTTGTGAAAATTTGGGGTCAGTCACGTGTGTGCGTGTGTTCTAGATTTCGGCACATATTTTTTTCTCTGGGTCACAGTCAAAGACGTTAGAAAAACATTGATCTACTTCGACCTTCGCTACGGCTTAGACTAGTAAGCAAGGGAGGTTTCGTTTTCTCCTTTTTATCAACAAGGAAACCAAAATTGGAAGGTGAGCTCTGTGGCAGCTGTGGGTTTCTTCCCCTCTCCTGTCACTTTGTGTCTGCAGGCCACCCTGCCTCCTTTCTATTCTTAAAACACTTAAAATCTTTCGGAGAAGACCCTCTTTCGTGAGCTGGTGCACAGGCAACAGAGATAAGAGCTGACACATACGTGTGCTCACCCCGTGCCGGGCCCTCACTGTGCTAGGGACACTACTCACGGGTGGTGCCATAATTACTATCATTTTATAGGGGGAGGAAATCGAGGTTTAGAGAGGCCGCACAATTTAGCCGATGTTAAGCTTCCGGTCAGTGGGCAGAGCCAGAATCCACGCCCGAGCTATCTGCCTCCACGTGTCCCCTCTTCACCCTTAAACTGTGGCCGCTCTCCTGCAGGGGTGGGGTGGGGGGCTTGCATGAGACAGCCTGGCCTCTGCGCCCCTCAGTCGCGCCTTCCTCAGCTTGTCACTTGCAGCACTAGCTGAAGCTTCCCAGGCTGGACACGGCGGCCTCGTACCCTGTGGGGACGCTCCGCGTTGCCATCTGTCCCAGGGGCTGGAACAGGGCCAGCCCCTTCTCGGTGCCTGAGAGGAAGAGTGTTATCTTGCGAGCCACCTTCCTTCTTGTTTACAAGAAGAGAAGCGAATCCCTCCCGCGGTTAAATCGTCGATGTTGGCAGAAGAATTAAGATAAGAAAATCCCGGTGGTTGTGAAGGCCCAGTTTCCTCTCCTTCTTGCTACTTTCACTTCTCGCCTGTTTACTTGTCAACTACAAGTCCTCCAGGGCGGGAGGAGAAAAAGCCAACGGGCAGCCTCTCTTCCTTGGTTTCCTCGCCTGGAAAAGTAGAAGCCGGGACAGACCGAATCCAGTGGTTCTCGGCTGGGAGCCACATTTGCACCCAGGGGACATGGGGCAGTGTCTGGAGACACTCTTGGTGCAGAGGATGTTACTGGTATCTAAATGCAGAATGAGAAATAAGAAAACAGGACGCCGAAAAGCCTACTCCAGATAGGACAGTCCCCACAACAAAGCAGTACCAAACCGTCTGCTGCGCCAAGGCTGAGCAGCCTGAGTTAACCTTTTAATGCGACAGTCTCCACTTGCAGAGGGCCTACCACGTGCCAGGAGGTGGGGGAGTCGGAGATGGAAACCGAACCGCACCGAACCGAACCAAGCCTGGTCTTTGGATTCAAAGAGCTTGCAATTCAGAGGGGAAGCCAGATGCGGAGGTATTGTCAGACGTGACAAACACCAGAGAGAAGACGTGTACGCAGTGTCGTGGGAACACGGAGCAGTGAGTGGCCAAGTGTCTGGTGAGTTACTGAAGACTTCATGGACGAGATGCCACTGGAATTGGCCCCAGGGGGCCCCAGGGACAGGAGGAGCCACACGGACAGGAAGATAGGAAAGCACAGGGAAGACTCGGGGTGACTGGGGTGTGGGGTGCATGGAGCGGGGTGTGGAGAAGCTAGTGGAAGCCAGAGCTGCCCCCTCCTGCCTCGGTGCCTTAGCATACACTGTTCCTTGGACCTGGAAGGTTTTGTCATTTCTCATCGAGTTTTCTCGTTTCTTGGTCCCACACGTAGGTCACTTCTTCGGGAAGCCTTCTGAGAACCTTCTGAGGCCCTCACGGCACCGCGTGGCGAGGTTTCCTCGCGCTATCTCAGTTTGCAGTTTAACAGAAGGTTTTTATACTTGAAGACGGACAGTATCACTTCAAGTTAAATTGCGATAAGTTAAAAGAACCAGCAAAATCATTAAATAGAGAGTTACGGCTAATAATCCAACAGAGATAAAATGTTATCGCAAAGATACTCAGCTGGTCCAAAATAAGGCAGAGTCGAAGAAAAAGAGCAACAACAGATTGGACAAATAGAAAAATAAAATAGTAAGATGGTAGATGTAAATCTAACTTATGAGTAATGACGTTAAATATAAATGGTCGAACATTAGCAACTGGGTGATTAAAAACAAAGCAAGGCGGGAGGGTGGCCTGTGAATCCCATTTCTGGGTCACATTCTTGCTATGCCACCGCCAACTTTTATGATCGTGGGCAAGATGCTTCGCGTCCGGGCTTCTGGCTGCTTCTGTGGAAAACGAAGGGTTTCGGCTGGTGCTGCGGTTCCCAGCGATTTATTTTGCCTTCCGCTGTGAAAAGCCATCGGATCGCAAACTGAACCAAGGCGCTGGGGTCTTCGCGGCTGGCATGGCCTCGCAGCGTGACGAGGCCCTGTGAGGTGTCATGCCTGGGTCGGCAGGGATGCGGGGCTGGCTCGGGCATGTGGAGATGACGCAGCCACAGAGAGCCCACGCGCTCCGGGCAGGACAGCCTCACGGGCAGGCACACTCGGCACAAACGGGGCCAGTGGGACAAGCGAGCCGGATGGAGTGGCAGGTCACAGGAGGGCCAGGATGGGGGACTTCAGAGTGACCCTGACGGCCGTCTGCCTCGTGGGCCTTCTGGGGAGTTCGGGGAACCTGGGTTTGGACGTGACTCTGTCACTTTCCTCCAGTTCGATACAGGGGCAAATCCTCACCTCCCTGAGCCTGGACGTCCTTGTCTGTGGGACGGATTCGTCACCCTGAACGGGCAGAGTTAGCGCCAGGGTTAGAGAGGGTGTCACCATGTCCGGTGCATCACGGCTCCTGTGCCACACAGGAAGCACTCGGTGCCAGGTAGCTGAAAACACCAAATTCCCCTTTGAAACCTGACTTTCCTTCTCCGTGAGCTGCGCTCATCGGTGTTGCCAGGGCGAGGTATGGGGAGGGTGAGGACCCCCCGCACGTGGCAGGCTGGGCAGCTGGCCGTGGGGCTGGGATGAGCGCAGACGCGAGGGTTCGGCTGTCGTTGCCGTGCCGTGCACCCCCGCTCCAGCCGTTGGGGGCCCTCTTAACCGAAATACTTCGATGGACCAAAGGATCAAACCCGAGGAACAAGCTGGTGAATTTGCTACCTGCCTGCATCTGCCCCACAGGTGCCTCCAGTGGTGGGACCAACAGGGAACCCGAGGCCGAGGGCTCCTGTCGATGGCTCCAGCCTGTCAGCCACGGCCACGTCGTCGAGGGGCGGGGTGGCGGGTGGCAGTGAGGGCAAACGGTCCCCTCCAGCACCGGGGACGGCTTGTTATGCGGTGCGGTTTTCACGTGGTCTCAGATGCCCCCGCCCCGTGCCAGGCCGAGGTGAGACGAGCAGGTGCTCACGCAGCACGCGGCCGGCGCACCCCCGGTCATCCCCGATGGCCGGCTCGCAACCTCCGCTGGCAGTAGTTCCGGGGGGCCCTTTGAAAGCAAAGCACACCCCGCCCATAACGTTTCAGAAATCACCCCGCAGACACAGGCAGGAGACAGTGCGGATGTGTCCTATGAAGACCTAACCATCCGCGTGGCTGGGGTTGGGGAGGCCTGAGCACACGCTGAAATGGGGGGCCTTTGGCCCTCATTTTCTTGCGGAGGCGACTTTGTCCGTGTAGGATGCGGTTGGTGTGTTGGTCCCATGTGCTCTCCATGGCGTTGTGTGCCCGGTGACTGCACGGTCGCTGTGTGTGTGTTTAGGGACCCGGACACCAGATGTTGGCAGGCGAGGGACCCAGCCG
Source organism: Eidolon dupreanum (assembly GCA_028627145.1). Classification (NCBI taxonomy): domain Eukaryota; kingdom Metazoa; phylum Chordata; class Mammalia; order Chiroptera; family Pteropodidae; genus Eidolon; species Eidolon dupreanum. The sequence goes on along the minus strand of JAQQSQ010002644.1, from coordinate 3,437 downwards.
TGGCTCCCACCCTGGAGACAGAAAAACGCACGCTCCTCGTCCCCTACCTGGGCCTGGCACACAGCTGGTGCCTAGTAAATGTGTCAGAATGGAATCGAGGCGCAACCTACTGATCAGATGGCGACCGGCCGTCCGACTGACAGAAACGCCCACGCCCTGCCGGTCCGTGTGTTTGCGGGAGAAAGCCGCAGGGCAGAGCCAGAGGGCGGCAGCCGGCTCCCGGCTCCCCGTGTCTGGACACACGGGGGGACGTGGCCGGTGTGCACGGTGCGGTCCTCGCCCGCCCACGGCCGACGGGGGAGGCCACCCTGAGCTCGGCGAGGACATCTCAGGAACAGAGTGGAAGAGCCGGGCCGGCGAGCGGAAGCCTGCGGTCACGGGCACACGGACGTCGCTGGAGCGGCCGCCGGCCAGGTCTGTGCCCGACGTGCCGCATCCATCCTGCTGCAGAGCCTTCCCCAGAGCTCTCAGACTTAGGGGACAGGGCTACCGGGGTACCTTGGGGACGGGTCTCAAGCCCCCGCCATCCCGTGCGTTTCTGGCCGCTGAATGTCGGCCGATGCCCACGTGGCTGGCATCGGACTGGCGGCTGGAAATCGGTGTGAGTTAATTGCACAGGTCAGGATTATTCTGCACCCCGCCCCTCCCCGCCAGCTGCACCTTCTCCAAACAGAGAGGCACTCGAAGCTGCAGCCATTTGATGTATCATTAAATATACCTTCTCACACTTGGCACATACACCCTGATAAAGTTTCACCTTTTAACGAAACAAATGACTCAATTAACAAGATGAAAAACAGCGCTGTGGTGGCAGGCCCACTTGGTGGCCGGAAAAAGAAGCCCGGAGAAGAATTATCTCAGCGGGGTGTTAATACGGGCAGAGGCCCCGAGCTCGGTGGGTGTGCCAACTGCCAGCCTGCCAGCCTGGGGCGGACCGGCCTGCTGACCGCTGCTGCCGTGGGGGTGCCCACGCTCCGGCCGGGGTCCGGCAGGGGCTGCGGGGTCCCGGGGGGCTCCCCGAGCGGAGCCCTGCACTGCCGAATCAGGCAGGGCCGGAGTGCGTGAGTGTGAATGAGTGTGTACACGTGTGTGTGTGTGTGTGTGCAGTGTGTGTGTGCATGCACGCATGTGCATTCCTGCCTCTGCCTGCCCCAGCACCAACAAATCAAAGCCATCCTTGTCTTTGGTGACAAGACCCCCTGAGGCCAGGCTCTGTGCTAAATCTTTGTACGGTTCCACGGTGAGTGGGGACAGGGCTCCGTGGGCGTCGTATCCACGGTGCCCGTGACTTCGTTACCAACGGGAATCCTAGCTTGTTTCATTTTCCGCTGCAGTTGGAGCAGAAATTTCAAAACGCCACTTACACTCCTGCTACTGTGAAATGATGGCCGTGATTAGATGCTGTGGTCGGGCTTGTTATTTAATGCGTTAATAAAGAGGCACACGCACTTCGAGATCACAAATCTGTTTTTAATATTTGATAACTTTCAGAGTAATTGGTTCCCTTTGTCATCGTCCGTGTTTTGTTTTCTGCAGGCAAATCTACATCCTGGGGAAAGGCCCTGGGTGTCACCCACATGTCAGAGGGCCCACGGCACGAACATGGTCAAGGACACTTGGACTGGGAATCTCCAAGGGCCCCTCGACTCCGACGTCCTGTGAGCGGCAGTGCTAGGACAGCCATCACAAGGACAGTAATGTTATTACGTTGCGGAGTGCTGGCCGGGTACCAGGGCCACTCTGCTGTTTTTATAGTGAGGAACGATTGTGTGTTTAAGGTCCTCAAAGTCTTACACGTATGAGTTTTAACAAATGTGTACATTTCTGCCAACGATCTCGAGGTAACACACAGGGCATCATCACGCCCCATCGAGTCTCCTCTGGTCGCTTATTGACCTCCCCGCTCCCTCCCACCCCGAGCCAGGGGCAACCACCATTCCATATTCTTTCGCCAGTGATGAGTTTTCTCCTTCTAGAACTTCAAATAGACGGACTCATACGGGTTCGCACTCTTTTGCTTCTAGTTCCTTTCACGGAGCTCACGCCTGTGGGATTCACCCGCATTGCTTCACTAGCTGTGGCCCATCCCTTTGTATTGTGGAATAAGATCCCATCACATGAATTAATTCATTGAGTTATTCCCCTGGTTCATTATTCATTCTCACATGGATGGATATTTGAATTGCTTATAGCTAGCTAGTATAACTATGTGTGCAAATCTCTTGGGTAAATATCAAGGGGCGGAATTGCTGGGTCATAAGTATATGTTTTTCCTGGTAAGAAAGTGCCGGGCTATTTTCCAACATAGCTGTACCATTTTGCCTTCCCACCAGCAGCGTGGGAACGTCGCATTAGTTTTGCAGCCTTGCCGACATTTGGCATCGTTGGTCTTTTTAGTTTAACTATGTTGGGGGGCACGAGGTGGCATCTCTCAGTGATTTTGAATGTCCGTTGGCATCGTTCACCTGGGTCCCTGAGGCGATAGTTCTGCCAGGTGTCATATTTCGTGGACGTGGACACTGTCGTGGCGGGGGGACGTCACGTGCGTGGCCGTGATCGGAAGGCAGGCCGTCTAGCCTGGGGAGGTGGACAGTCTCCTCTGTGAGGCATCCTGAGGTCTGAGGCGATCTAGGAATGTGACTCCGTGTCCTTGAGCCTCTCCTGCGCTGTGGAACCTTCTTCAGAGCCCAGGGGCGTCCGCCCAGTTTCGGAAGACACTCCACCCATTGCTTTTGCCATCTGGGTGGTTGGGTTTAACCCCTGACTCTCAAGGCATGATGAAGAGGGGAACAGGAGGTAAGGAACTAATGCACATTCACTGATGACTGTGGTCCAGGCGACGTGCCATGTGCTGCCACCGCTTTCAGGGAGTGTCCCTCAGGGACACAGTGTGGTCCCCATTTCGCAGATGAGCAAACTGAGGCTCACCACCAAGGCAGCATGTGAATAGGAAGTGACACCGAACACTGCATGTTTAAAGCTGGTGAGTGACACTAATGATAAAGGTCGTCCTCAGACCTCGGAGGGACGCCCCTGAGCTGGTGGCCTTGGCAAGGCGTCCGGGAGGAGGGAGTTCTGAGCGGGAGACCCGCACCCTCAGTGAGGGGCGAGGAGGAGGGCGTGACATGCTGGATGAACATCGTGCAGGGCCGGGGACGGAGCAGGTGAGAGATGGAGGGGGGTTCAGGTGGCACAGGTAAGAACGTTTCGTGAGGACCCCAGAGGCTAGAGATGCTGGAGGATAGAGGAGGACATCAGATTTTAAACACGAGTTGTGAATTGAACCCTCTTCAATGCTGGAGAGTGAGGAGAAGTGAATAATAAAGGAAGATTTCCATGTGTGCCCCTCTAAAAGTGAAGCGACCCCCATTGTGTTGTTCTGCTTTTTGCTTTTTAAGTGGATCATACGTAACCACTGTTTATTTTCTGACCCCCCC
>JAQQSQ010002643.1:0-10487 GCA_028627145.1 Eidolon dupreanum | reverse complement strand
CCTTTCTTTTCTCCTCCATCCCTAGTGTCTGCAAACTACCAATTGGTTCATTTGTGAAATATTTTCATTACCAAAAAAGTCGTATTAATGGAATCATACACTGTGTAACCTTTTGAGATTTGCTTATTTCGTTCAGCATAATGCCCTTGAGATCCATCCAAGCTGCGTGAGAGTCAATGGTTTGTTCCTTTTTATTGTTGAATGGTATTCCATGGTATGAATGTACCACAGTTAATTTAACTATTCACCCATTGAAGTAAATCTGGATTGCTTCCAGTTTGGCGGTATTATAAATAAAGCTTCTATGAGCATTAACATGCAAGTTTTTGTGTAACCATTAATTTATATTTCTCCAGGTTGGATGCCCAAGAATGCAATTGCTGGGTCATATGGAAGTTGCATGTTTAATTTATTAAGAAACTTCTAAATTGTTTTCACAGTGTTTATTTGACATCTGTATATTCTCTTCAGTGAAATGTCTGTTGATGTCTTTTGCTCACTTTATAATTTCATTGTTTGGTTTTGTTATGAGTTTTGAAAATTGAGAAGTTTGGCATTTGAGTTTTGAGATATTCTAGATGTGAGCTCTTTATCAAATATGTGGTTTGTAAATATTTTATCCAAAACGGTAGCTTATCTTTTCATCCTCTTCACATGGGACTTCACAGACAAAAAGGTTTTAATTTTGATGAGGTCCAATATTTCGATTCTTCTTTCTATGGATTATATTTTTGGTGTAAAATCTCAGAACTCTTTGTGTAACCCTAGATCATCCATTCATTTGATTCTCAAAGTATAAATTTTCCAGAATACAAGATACTTTAAAATAGATGGAAAGAGTAAAAGCCCTGAAAACTAGTTATCAGTTGCAACTACATAGGAAAAAAGAATTTCAATTAAATTTTTATTTTTTCAGTGCAGATAGTTCCAGATTGACCCATGACTTTACACCTTTCACCTGGAAACAAAGTAGGAGAAACTATGAAACGAGTCCCCTCAGTAACTCCTCAATCAGAGGGACAAGTCATGGGGTTGAGGACAGGATGCGGGCTGTTGGGAGGCAAATTTCAACTCCATCAGTGCTCTGGGAAACATGCCCATGGCCAGCCATAGTCAAAACCCAAGGCAGCACCTACCTCCAGCTTAAACTTGTCTGAGACTTCCCCAATTATTCCAAGGAAAGAGCCCTGCCAGCACTCACTGAGGGTGATCTTGTCAGGGAAAGAAAGAATACTTTGCCTCGGCTCGTGGCTGACACAAAAAAGATTTTTTTAAAAAGTCAAATAAAAGTATCTCCCATAAAAGCTCTGATTCCATTCCACTTTCCTTTTCTCTTACTCCAGGCAAGGTAGGATAAACTTTATTCCTTTTACGTGAAAGATCCATACAGGACCATCTTTGACACAGTCCTCTATGTTGCCAAATGGTCAATTCTCAGTTTTTCTCTTCTTTTGAACTTTTAGCAGCACTAGACATTGGTTGGCATTTTTCTCATTCTTAAAACACACATGACTTATCTTTAGGCCCCACAAAGTCCTGCTTTTCTTTCTTCTTTATTGGTCACTTCATCTCAGACTCCTTTGCTGGTTTTCCTTCTCTACCTGAGTTCTAATTATTGCTTTTTCCCAGGGCTCAGTTCTGTCTGCTGGAACTCCATTCCTAGGTGATTTCACATAATCTCATAGATTTAAATATTATCTCTGAATTGATGACTCCACGTATACATCTCCTACCCTGCTTCTCCCTTGAACTGTAGACTCTTACCTAAACTGCCTGCTCAACACCTCTGCTTGGACGTCTAACTGGCAATATCAAACTTAACATGTTGAAAATTAAACTACTAGTCAATCTCTTCTCAATCCCCCTACACGTTAAGCCCTCCTCTTACTTTCTGACCTCACTAAATGCTACCACCATTCACACAGATGCTCAAGCCCAAACACCAAGCCTCATGCTTAAATCCTTTGTTTCCCCAATATCTCACAGTGAATCCATAAAAAAGTGCTTTAGCTTTATTCTAAACATATATCCTGAGTTTGACCACTTCTGCTTATCATCGTGGTCCAAGGCATCACCATCTCTTGATTAGGTTACCCCCAACAATTATTCTTGCTTCTATTCTTACTCATCTGGCAGTGTTTGGTTTCTACATAGTAGCCAGGGTAATTTGGGTAGATGTAAATAAGATTATGTTAAAACAGAACAATGGTTTCCCATCACACTTAGAATAAAATTTAAAGCCCTTTTTCTGGCCACAAGACCTTATGTAATTGAACCCTTGCCTATTGTGCTTCTCTCGTGTACATACTCTCACTCTTTTTATTTTGTTCCAATATGTCCTTCTTGTGGTCCCTGAATATATGTCCTTATTCCCATCTTTTGGTCTATGAATTTGTCACTTTCTTTCCTTGGAATATTTCCCCCTACACCTTCACTTGGCTATTTCCCCTCACTTTAGGTTGCTATTCAAATGTCATCTTTTCAGAGAACTTTTCCTATATTCTCTGTCTATTCTCCACCCTTTATTTATATTTCTTCACATAACTTATGTTCATGTAAAATTATATATCAGTTTATTTACTCCTTTACTAGAATATAAGTTTTATAAGAGCAGGGACTTTTACTTTGTTTTTATTTGTTTATTTTCTTTAAATTTGTATCCTTAGCATCCAGAATAGTTTTATATAATTGCTACTCTGTGAATATTTGTTACATGAACAAAAGCCTTTCTATAAGATAATTATTAATAAAAAAAGAAATATATAGGTAATGTATTTAATTCATGTAGCTATGAAGATATAAGAAAATATTAAAGTGTGGAAGATCATAAAAAGGAAAAAATATAATTCAGAAAAAGTACATTTTAGCTGTTTAGGGACTTTTGTGCTTCCACATAAATTTTAGGATTGTTTTTTCTATTTCTTTAAAAAGCGTTATTGAAATTTTGATAGAGATTGCATTAAATCTGTAGATCGCTTTGGGTAGTATGGACATTTTTAACAAATGAATTCTAATCCATGAACATGGAATATCATTTCATTTATTGTTTTTTTTGATGAAATAAATAGTTTTTAATATATGTATCTTTCATCTCCTTGGTTAAATTTATTCTAAGTATTTTCTAAATGTTATTGTAAATGGGATTATTTTCTTAATTTCTTTTTCAGATAGTTTATTATTAGTGTATAGAAATATAACTTATTTTTGCATGGTGACAATAGTTAATAATACTGTATGGTATACTAAAAAATTATATGCCACTCAAGCTGGTGAGGGAAGGGAAGACAAGAAAAAGCACATTTAAAAATTTCTTCACTATTTTTCTGAAGATGTGATACTTTATGAATCCTGACTTTTCAAAGGAGCTATGATCTGGCTCTTCATTCTAGTTAGGTCGAAGACTCCCCCTCCTTCTCTACTCCCCCCATCCCCCCCACATACACATGCAGGTAGAAGCTCTAAGCCAAATGGAGTTTCACATTCTCTCAGAGATACCAGAAGTTTCATCACTACCTACTTCTTTCAATTTATGCAGTCCTGCTTTTTTGTGTGATTCACTCACTTTTCTGAAGGCTCACCACTTATTTAAAAGGATAATTTAAAAATATTTTTTCTGGCATTTATTTGGTTTGTGTGTGTGTTAGTAAAGCAGAGGTGTTAGGCTCTCTCTGCTCACTGCAGAATTAAAAAATGACGTGCTATCTCCCTAATAAAATAAAATACAAGTATTCATTTAGAATAAAATTAATCAACCCTTTTTTAAAGGGTAAAAAAAAAATACATTGCACCCTATATAATGCTTGTCTGTAACATAATTGCCTCCACAGCCAGATATTTTGATCCTTTGAGACTATCTTGTTGCTGGAAAAGAAGATGTATTGGACTGTCCAGAGACTCATCCAGATCAAAGAGAGGAATGAAGAACCAGACCTGGAACAGCTCCAAGAGTCTTGGTAGCAGTAATTGGCAAACTGATTCACAGTCACTCAGACAGTGAACTGCATGAACTCTAACCATATTTAGTTGCATTATCACTTCGCATGTTTCAGAGGGAACATCTGATTGGTTTATCTTAACTTGACAATCCCTTCATGTAGTCGTGAGTGATGATCCCACGCATCCATTTCTCCTTCCTTTCTGCAACAGAACTTCTCCTGAGTTTCAACTGAGCACAGGCTACCAACTAGAGGCGATGTTTCCTTTGCAGCTTGCTATGACCATGTGAGTTAGTTATGGTCACTACGATGCAAACAGAAACGAAATTTGCAACTTATAGGTTCTCCTAAAGATAAAGCTATGTCCCCCAGGACTTGTTTCTCCCATCCCCATGTGCAGAAACATGGACACGTGGGACATGTTAGCTGTTTCTTGCATTGATAGACAGGGGATGACAGTACTCTAGGGGATGACTGAACAACAATATTGAAGGATCAAGATCCTGGAATGAGTTCTGTAGCAAAGCTGATCTGCCAGCTTGAAAAGGCTACAAATGTGTGAGAGAGAAACAAATTCCCGTCTCATTTATTTCCAAGTTTCTTTGTTACACCTGCTTGTACTCTAACCAAACTAAACTATATCCAATCTAGGAAGGCTAGGACATCAGATAAGCTGATTGTTCTTTTTTTAAAAGCATTTTATTTTATTATTAGCTTCAAGTATATAGTACATTGGTCAGACATTGAAATAATTTATAAAACGATCCCTCCAATCACTCTATCACTCATGTGGCTCTACACATGGCTATTACATTACTGCTGACTGCATTCCCTATGCCCCTTCACCCTTTTCTCTCAGGCCTCAACCCCCTTTTTGTCTGGTAGTCACCAGATTGTCCTCTGTGTTTGTTCTTTTTGTTCCTTAGATTCTGCATATAATGAAATCATGTGGTATTTATCTTCTCTGTCTGACTTATTTTGCTCAGTGTAATAACCTCTAGGTCCATCATGTTATTGCAAATGATAGGATTTTATTTTTATGGTTGAGTAATATTCCATTGTATATATGAACCATAACTTCTTTATCCAATTGTCTGTTGGGCATTTAGGTTGCTTCCATATCTTAGCTATTGTGAATAACACTGTCATGAACATAGGGATGCATGTCTTTACAAATTAGCATATTGGTTTTCTTTGAATAAATACCCAGAAGTGCAATTGCTGGCTCAAAAAGTATATCAGTTTTTAATTTTTTGAGGAACCTCCAGACTGTTTTCCATACTGGATGTACCATTTTGCAATCCCACCAACAGTGTATGAGGGTTCCTATTTTTCCACATCCTTGCAAACCGGTTGATTTTTGATTTATTGATCATAGCCATTCTGACAGGTACGAGGTGATATGTCATTGTATTCTTAATTCGCATTTCTCTGATGATTAGCGACCTTGAGCATCTTTTCGTATATCTATTGGCCGTCTGTATTTCATTTTTGGAGAAATATCTATTCAAGTCTTCTGCCAGTTTTTTAACTGGATTGTTTGTTTGTTGTTGTTGTTGCTGAGTTGTATGAATTCTTTATTTATTTTGGATATTAACCCCTTATCAGATATATCATAAGCAAATATCTTCTCCCATTCAGAAGGTTGTCTTTTTGTTTTGTTGATGGTTTCCTTTGTTGTACAGAAACTTTTAGTCTGATGTAGTCTCATTTTTTTCCCTTTGCCTGAAGAGATATATCCAAAAAGAAATTACTAGTAGCAATATCAGAGAGTTTACTATTTTTTCTTCTACAAATTTTATGGTTTTGTGTTTTACATTTAAGCCTTTAATCCATTTTGAGTCTATTCTTATATATGGTGTAAGAAGGTAATCTAGTTTCATTTGTATCTGTCCTATTTTCCCAACACCATTTATTGAAGAGACTCTCTTTACCCCATTGTATAATCTTGCCTCCTTTGTTATATAGTAAATGACTATATAGATGTGGATTTATTTCTGGGCTTTCTTTTCTGTTCCCTTGATCAATGTATCTGTTTTTATGCCAGTACCATGCTGTTTTGATTATTGTTAGCTGACTGTTCTTAACAGGAGATAACTATCTCCCCAAAAGAATTGGGGTACTTAGAACAACCTCCAAAGTGGAATCAATTTTGGGCAGTCAAAGCAACAAATGTCTAAGATAATTTTCACATAGTAACAAATGTGTTGTACAGCTTTCATAGAAACAGGCAATTTAAACTTATTACTGTGTTTTCTCTACATTACTTCCTATATTAAAGCATCCCTTAAAATACTTTAGTTAGAGCCAAATGCCCAGAAAAGCTTTTTTCCCCTGGGGGAGAGATCTGATTTTGATTTTGACAGAAAAACCATGTGCATGAAAATGTTTTCCTCTTTATTTGGTGCCAGGAAGTTTAGAGTCAAATTTACAGTTTGTATAATGCTTATACAATGCCTGCAAAGAATTGTCCTTTTTAGGTTTTAATCTTGTTTTTTTAATCTACTTTTTATTTTCCTGGATTTTGATGTTTAAACTTTTCTTTTATTTTAGTATTCTATATTACATGCTTTTATTGTCACCAGACTAAACTACTAAATGAATCGGTGGATTATAAATAAATAAAAAAATAATTCAACAGAATTTTCATGATTCTTGAAGATACATATTCAACTCTTTCTAATTTTTCAGGGAACTCTTATCTATCTTTTATCCATCTCTGCCAAGTTCCTAGTCTCCTTTTAAGGTTCCTGTTTACTTTCTCCATTCTCTTTTTCCCTCAATTTCCCAACTAAGGCCTTACATCTTTAATTATGGCCAATTAGCCTTATGATACAAATACAGTGGGATCCAGATTTTGTGGGGCTTGAATCTTACACACTATTAGGGACACTTTTTTTTTTTACTAAATGTGCAACTAGGGATATTTACTTATAATGAGAAGTTGTAACAAGATATACATTTTAAAAAGAAACTAACAAATATCATAAACAATAAAATCTGGAAATAAGCTAATATTATTATTAAACTGTTTGACATACCTCTATAATTCTTGTTTTCTGACTTTTTTTGGTTGTATGCTCTCAACCACATTTTCATATACTAACAAATTTGTGATACTTTTTTTATAGATAGAATACAAAGATATTTTAGTCTATTTTATAATTGGTAATTAGAAAGATTACTTTGCATCTTTATAACTCATTATTAGTAATTTCATGTAAAGTTGTAGGACACTATTAAATTGAGAAAATATCAATGATCAATAAATAGCAATACATGAAACAAGATTTCAGGGAATTTTTTTATAGTGTAATGACTAATCTTAAGTACTTCTGGAATCTTTGACACTTCTTAAACAATTTGCTCTTTATACACTCTTTGTAGTGGTATATTATAAGTTTTTTTTAAAATTGGTATCAATATTCACTGTCCAATAAACATAAAATTAAATAGCTTTAATGTGTTCATTAATTCATACTTCTTCATTAATTAGAATTAACAAAGAAGCAAAAAATTTATACTTTAATATTTCGATCTTTTTGTTAATGGATGATCACTTTTGATATAGCAAAAAATGTTACAAATTGCTTCTTGATGTAAGAATTATTTTTATTGACTTCACTATTCTTTGTCACTTTTGTTTTGCACTCCATTAATTTTATGATTTTTTTCTTTGAGTATTTTTAAAAAAACTAAATTTAAAGATAATAAAAAGACTTTTCATATATGTTATAAGAATATGCAACTTCTCATTGATTTTATTACATTCCAAAAAATCTTTTCAAATTTCAGTTAGCAGCATAGTTTGAGCTTATTAAATACATCATTGATATTTTTAAAAAGGAGGTAATGGTATATTTATAATATGATATGCTGGACTATTTAGTATATTTTTAGAATGTCTTTTTGACTGGTAAGAAATAAAAACTAAATCTTTAGTTGACCATGTTATGTGTCATACACATAATCTAAAGATTGCAATATTTCCCCCCAAACTAGCATCTTGCTCCTTACATTTCAGATCTTATTTTTCAACCATTACCTCATCCTTCTAGTGCTGTGCCATAGTTCCTATTCACATCAAGGTATCACCTCTGGCCCTGCCCCTTGGTTCACAAAGCATTGTAAGGCAGTGCAGTGGGCACTAGCAGTGCTCTTTGAAGCTGTTCTTTCACTGAGACAGTGGGTAATGCATAGAAAATGCCAGTAAAGCACATACAAATATTCTACAAAATCCAAATTAAAGTCTCTTCTACAGAACTTTCCTAAATCTGATCCAGTGCCACCTGATAAAGGTGACAATGAAAGTCAGAGTGGAAAGAGACAGCAATCTTAATGATGTGGTTAAAAATCTGGTAAAGACTAACAAAACATATGACCAAGTGGACACATGACTAGCATCCTGAAATACTTATGCCCTGAAGCTTAAGTTTTATTTGCTTTGTGGAAATCATCATTAGGTTGAGCATAGTTTGAAACTTTGTACAAGCAGAGAAATAAATCATATCATTGTTAGAGGTTCTTTTTGAAAAGTCATGCTTAGAAAATTACTTTAAAAACTGTTAGTGGTAATTATTTAAAAAAGTAGAAGAACATATTCTTGAATGGAAAACTTCAAGGTAGAATTATCTTTTAAAATAACTTTCCCTTGATTTCGGAAGTAATGTGTGCAAACAATACAAAATTCCACCTTGAGTCACATCCTCTTGAGAGAACCACTGTCCAAATTTAACTATGTTCCCTCGCAGTATTTTTCAAGTATATTTTTAAATAGTTGATATCTATGAACAAGACTGTATCTGTCTTTTCTCACTCAACACTCATTATTATTTTTCTATGACAATCAAAATTTATTTTTAAGCAGAAATAATTTACCATTAAAATATTACAAAATGAAATGTAATCTTATTCATTTAAAAGTTAAATTAAATAAAAAAGTCAAAATTGAAAATAAACTGAAATTAATGTGTATCAAATGTGCAATGCAGCCATATGCTAAAGACAAATAGAGCTACAAAAACAATATTAAATTTGATTTAGTAGTCTAATTGTTAATGCAATATTAATTTATTACTATAAAGCTATTTTATATATTAAAAATTTAACATTTTACAAATCAAGATTTTCAGTGTATGAGAAAAAAGATGTCAGTATAATATCAAAGAAATTAATTAAAAATCTCATAATGATAAGTTTTAATTGTGAATATCTATATGGACTAACTTTTTTCTTTGAAAAAGTATGTGTTTTCTAGCTCTGTTCACTGAAAAGGACTAGAAACAATAAAAACCTGAACATGAGCACACCTAGCACCCAGACTCTGATGTCTGAATTTCACTCCCTACTAAAAGGCACCAGGGCTCAATGAGGTAATGGCTAATTCTATGCCTAAAAACAAAAAAACATATAACATGAGTCTGGAACATCTTATGCCCCAAAAGAAAAATAAAAACTAACGGGGTTGTGTTAACTGGTCATTGGAGCAAACATGAAGTGGCTTCCATTGACCAAAGATGAGATAATTTGAGCGAAAACAAATGAAAGTAATTGACTGAAACATATAGAATATACAAAATCTGCTGTTTATCATGATGGGGAGAAAGAGAGAAAGAAAGGGGACACCATTGGAAGTAACTACAGTACCAACATTTTACTTGTAGAATTGGAAATTAAAAGGAAAGCACTAAGCATTTGTCTTGCCTTGAGTATGAATTGTATTTCAAGGAAACTAGTCCTAGTTGATGTGAAAGCTCTTCTTTATCAAAGAATTCCAGCAAGCAAATTTTTTAAAGCATAAACATTTTTTTAAAAATTACTATTTTTGAAAACTCCTAATGAAATAACTAATACGAGTAGCCACATTTATGGATATAAATATTAGATCAAAGGTCAATGTGGAGCATCACAATAGAGGGATTAGATTGTTACCATCTGAAATCACTGATGAATCTCAGCAACATTAAAAGTGAAAACACCAGGTATTTTCAGGCCTCTGATGTGATGCAAATGTAAGCACACACATGGCACCACCAAAAAAAAAAAAAAAAAACCTTGCCAAAAATGTTCATTTTAAATCTAATCAGGAATCCAGAAGTAACTTCCATTTAGAGAAAACATAAGGGATGAAGAAATAAATTAAATGAGCCCTTAAGGAATCAAATAGACTAATCCAGATTATGGAACACTCTAAAAGAAACCATTTTGTTTCTACAAAAAGTAACTCATACAAAGGGGGAAAAAAGTGAGTGCAGAGTGACCTATATTAAAGTGGATTTAAAGAACACATTAATAAAATGTAATGTATAAATCTTGTTTGGCTCCTATTCTGAAGAAACCAACTATAAAAAGACATTTTTTATATAACAGGAGATTTATTTACGGACATTAGATGATCTTGAGGTATTATTTTTACTTTTTTACAAATGATAATTACATTGCAGTAATATTTTTAAAATGCCAATTTTAGTTTTATAATGGAGGATGTAGAGTTGAAAGAACCTGACATCTAGAATTTGCTTTTAAATATTTTAGTAAAAAAAAAAAAAAAAA
>JAQQSQ010002642.1:0-10488 GCA_028627145.1 Eidolon dupreanum | reverse complement strand
AACACAGTCAACAATATGGTAATAAGTATGTATAGTACCTGGTGGGTACTAGACCAGTCAGAGAAAAACTTCGTAAATTATATAAATGTCTAACCACTATGCTGTACACCTGAAAGTAATATAAAAAAAAAATATATTGAATGTTAGCTGTAATTGAAAAATCAAAAATTGGAGGGTAAAGAGGAATAAGAGGTTCAAATTTCCAGATACAAAACAAAAAAATATGGGGATATGGTATACAGCATAGGAAATATGGTCAATAATATTGTAATAGCATTGTAAGTGTCAGATGGTTGCTGGGCTTATCATGCTGATCACTTCTTTAGGTTATATAAATGTTGAATAACTATAGTATACACCTGAAAATACAATATGGTATGTTAGCTATATTTAATAAGAATGAAGAAGAAGAAGAAGAAGAAGAAGAAGAAGAAGAAGAAGAAGAAGAAGAAGAAGAAGAAGAAGAAGAAGAAGAGGAAGAGGAGAAGAAGGAGGAGGAGGAGGGGGGAGGGGTAGAAGGGTCATCTTTTACTAGTGAAACTGGAGAAAGTCTCTTTTCTATCCGACTGAGGCAAGAATATTGGCTGAGGGTCTATCTTTTAAAGGCAGTCACAGGACCTAGCTAACCACTATGCCCACAGTCCCATGCTCAAGAGGCATGAGACAAAAGTCACTTTATAGCTGGTTCAGTTCATGTCTTTTTCACAGGCTTCTTTCTACCAAGCACCCAAAGTGTACATTAGGAAGAAAAGGGCTGATTGAGGTCTGATTCTGGCAATAGTTGAAATGTATTTTTCATTCTACCATTATCAGCATTGAAGCTAATACTTAGTCTGCATAATGTTCAACTACTCTGTCTATGTCTCATTCGATTTTAAACTGGGATAAGAAATGGTCATAATTTCTCAGCCCCTCAAACTCCAAAACCTTTATGGTCTCTTCTGGCAATAATAGTTATTATTCTGTTGAATTAATATAATTCTAAATTTATCTTGAAGGATGCAAATGAATTCATTTAAGGCAGAAAATCCTAGCAGATGCTGGACATTTAATATATTAAAGGATTTTAAAAACAGAAACTCACCCTCACATTTTACATATGGGGTCCAACTGAAATTTCTCTGACAAGTCACAGTCAAAGGTTTATTTTCAGCAGGTATATAGCCAGAATAGCAGTGGTACTTCAACACAGTTCCAACATTAAATGCTTCCTCTGCAGTTGGCTTGGTGCTGTGGCGTGTTTCCCAGTAAGCATGTGGGATAGCTGGTAAGTCAACACAACCATCTGCTCATAAAAGAAGAACAAGGGGAAAAGACACTGTTGCTAGGGATGCGACATGATCAATGAGCCTGCCTTATCAAAAAGTGTTGTGTGTTCATTCAGCCACGAACCAGGTCACCATGGCTGATGAATCAGCCACACCAAAAAACACATATGGACAGATCCCCAAATGTGCAGTGCACCAGAGAGGTTCTCACTAAACACACTACCAGGTGGTTTCTGTGTGTTGTGCCAACTATCCGAAATGTTCATTCTTTTTCCACCTCACTGTACTTCATAAAGGTTAGTCTCTGAATTAAAGTATTAGGCTTGCTGGGTAGATGTGGCCAGAAAACTGCCCCAGGCAAATTTAACTTTCTTATTTCCTGACTGATTGGGAAAAATAAACAAGTCATTCCCTTCATCCAAATGACACCAGGAATGTTATCATTAAGGGCTGATCAAGAACAGAACAAACTCCAAGCATTTGTGGAGACGGAACCCAGCATCTTGTCCTCTTTACACTTTCCTAGTACTACTGGTTTGTATTACATGGAAATATAATTCAAACATCTGCCAAGTTGGATTTTTATTACATTTTATTTTCTAACATTTTAAATAGTATACAGGGTAAGTTTCTTTTTAAACAGTTTTATTGAGATATATATCATATAACATAAAATTCACCCATTTAAAATACACAATCCAGTCTACAAGCCATGTTACCCTGAACAAGCCCGATCCCATTTGATTTTGGAAGCTAAGCAGGATCAGGCCTTGTTAGTACTTGGATGGGAGATCACCTAGGAAGACCAGGTGCTGTAGGCATAAACAATATAAAATAAGGGTTTGTAAGCTGACAAGGTCCTTGCAATCTGTGAGGTCAACCAAGGGTTGCCTCGCCTAAAAAATAAAATAAATTAAAAATTAAAAATTTTTAAAAAATAAAATATACTATCCAATGGGTTTTAGTATATTCAAAGAGTTGTGCAACCATCACCACTATCCAACATTAGAATATTTTTATCGACCCCCCCAAAGAAACTCTGTACTCATTAGTAGTCACTCCCAATTCACATCTCCACCCAGGCCCTGGGAATCACTAATATACTTTCTCTATATGTGGATTTGCCTACTTTGGACATTTTGTGGAATCATGTAATATGTGTATTTTTTATAACTGGTTTCTTTTACTTAGTATAGTGTTATCAAGTTTCAGCCATGTCATAGCATGTATCATTACTTCATTTGTTTTTATTGCCAAATCATATTCTATTGTATGGATATAGCACTTTCTGTCCATTTTTCATTTGAATGGAATTTGGGTTGTTTGGCTATTATAAATAATGTTATGAACATTAACATAAAGTTTTTGTGTGTGCGTGGACATCTATTTTCATTTTTCTCAAGTAGATACCTAGGAGGGCCAATTGTTGGGCCATATGGTAACAAACTTTTAAGGAACTGCCAAAACTTGATTCCAAAATGGCTGTACCATTTAAATTCCCACCAGCAGGGTATGAGGCTTCCAATTTTTCACATTCTTACAAACTTTTGTTATTGTTTATCCTTTTTTATTACAGTCAGACTGACAGGTATAAAGTGGGATTGTTGCTAGAACACTACCTCACAAGAGATACTAAAGGAACTTCTTCAGGCTGAAAACAAGTGACTTCAGGTAGTAATTTGAATCAATGCAGAAAAACAATGAACACCAGCAAAGGTAATTATGTAGGTAATTAAAATATAGTATAATTATATATTTCTTTTCCTTTCTTCTCTTAATTGACTTAGACATCAATTGCATGAAACAATATGTATATAATTACATTACTAAGCCTATACCACACAAAATGCAATATTTAGTAATAGCACAAAGGAGATAGGCAGGAACAAAGTTGTATTGGAGTACAGAAATGACATCAAATGGTAACTTGAATCTATGATAAGAAATGAAGAGGATCAGAAATGGTTAATAGAAGATTAATATAATAAGCTCTTTAAATATATACTTGCTCTCCTTTCTTCCCTCAACTACCTTAAAAGATGTCAAACATAAAATTATATAAAGCAATAGTTATCACAGTGTATTGTTGGGTTTGGGATATATGTAGATGGGAAAACTTTTGCTAGATTCTTGGTTGATAATTTTTCTTTCTGTACATTGAATATGCCATCTCATTTTCTTCTTGCCTCTTTCGTTTCTAATAAGAAGTCAGATGTTAATATTACTGAGCTTTTATTGTACATGATGTATTGTAGCTTTTTTTTTTCTGATTTCAGGTTTTCTCTTTATCCTTGGCTTTTAACATTTTGACTATAATTCTTCAGGTATAGATCTTTTTATATTTGTCTTAAACCCAAAAGTTTAATAAACTAGTGTAAATTAATGTGTGGGTTTTTTTTCAAAGTTGGGGAATTTTCATCTATTATTTCTTTAGATGATTTTTCTTCTCCTTTCTCTTCTCTCTCTGAAACTCCCATTATGTAAATGTTGAGGTACTTACTGGTGTCCCACATTTATCTGAGGCTCTATTCATTTGTCTGCATTCTGTATAATTCAGATGGCATAATCTCAATCAATCTATCTTCAAATTCACCAATTCTTCCTTCTGCCAAATTGAATCTACTGTTATGCTCCTTTTATAAATTTTTCATTTCACTTACTGTGCTTTTCCACTCCGTAATTTTCATTTTTTTTTTTGCATATAACATCTATCTTCATTTATATTCTCTATTTGATAAGACATTTTCATAATACCTTTCTTTAATTCTTTAAATATTATCTTCTTTAGTTCTTTGAACATACTTATAATGACTGTTTTGAACTTTTCTGCTGAGTCCAACATCTGAGCTCACTGCAAGGCAATTTTCATTGCCAGCTTTTTCCCTTTATATGGGTCACTCTTTCCTATTTCTTTTCATGTCTCATTAATTTTTGTTGAAAACTGAACATGTTAGATAATATATTGTAATAACCTAAGATATTGATTCTCCTTCTCCACCTTCAGGGCCTGTTATTATTATTATTATTTCCTTGTTTGCTTATTTATTTGTTTAGTGACTTGACTGGATTATTGCAGTTAAGTCTATTTCCCCCAAATCTTGCAACCTCTAATGATGCTCCAAAGAAAGCACTGTCTTGTGCATGCACACAGCCTTCTTACCACTAGGAATAACTGTGGTTTTATCTTTATCTCCTTCTCAATTAGTATTATATACAGCTGTTAGCCTACACTAATTGTTAGCAGATTGTTCTATTGTTTTTGACACCTTTCCAGGGGCATAAACTGTGTCACAGTCAGATCCAACTAAAGTCAAGTTTTTGGGCAAGGACAGGCATTGGCAGCCTTTGAGGTTCCAAATCTGCTCTGGCAGAACCTTTGTACTATGGATTACAAGCTGGGGTAAATTGGGGGACTTATTCTTTACCAACTGCCCCACCAGAATCCTTCCTATGGTGTAGGAGCTGTGGGAAGGAGATAAGGTGGAAGAGGTTGAAACTGGTACTGTTACTGGCTGTGTCTGCCACCATGTATAGATATTCCACAGCCCACAGCCAGGGAGAATGAGATCTGTCAGTGATCACTAGCTGTAAAATCTTCCCATGATAACTCTTCTACTCTAGGAAGCTGGGGTAGAGCCCACTTGAGCAGCTCACCTGCAAAACAGAATTAGGCAGAAAAGGGTGACTGAATTCTTTACCAGATGCCCCGCTTAGGTCCTCCCTATATAAGTGGAGTTTGGGTGGCTGCTATTTCGTGAAGCATGGAGCTCTGGAAAATGCTATTGTAAGATGTTTACTGGCAGCCAAAACCACTCTAAATAACTATTCCACCCAGTGCGTTGGGAAAGATGGGAATTGCCACTTGCGAACTCACTGAAACAGTTCTCCCATAAAACTGCTGAGGATTGAGTACAGACCTTGCCTCTAATGTAAAGAATGGCCTTTCACTGTTTGTTCCAAATCTGCATAGATTTTGTTAGATAAAAACTTATCAGTTTGTTGTAATTCCTTTGATTAATCTCCAGAGACCTTAAATAGTTGTCTTTGCTAATTATGACTAGTTCGGAGAGAGGTTTCCCCAAGCTCTTCACACCACCATTCCAGAAGTCTCCAGGGTAAGGTTATTAACATTTCATGAGGGTAAAATTAAAAGCACAAGGTATAAGTGGCTTCCTCCCGTTTCCAGTTATATGACCTTGGGCAAGTCACTTAACCTCTATGAAAAGATTTCTCATCTGTAAAATGAGAATCATAATAGTGTCCACAATTTTGAGGAGGATTCATTGAGTAAATTCTTGTTCTATATCTAGTTTAGTGCCAAGTTATTATTATTACTATTAATGTTATTTTTAATGATCCACATGCGTTTATAATTTCAGAATGTCAGAATCATAGTTAGCCCATATAATACTGTTGTGCAAGTTAGAAAAAGGCATTTTTTCTTATTTATTTTTCAAAACAATTATCATAATATAACGATTTTGTTAGAACAAAATTTTCTATCAATTGCAAGAAAATTGTTGAAATAAATACACTCAATCCACAATGTCTACAATGTTAATGTCTCCTTGTAGGGTTGAAGTACAACCTGCACGATGGCATGTGGTGGTCTTTTGTGATGTTATGTTAGTCCTACATAGTGTACTATAATCAGTCTTTTTACCAATAAGAAAAAAAATAAAGAAAATTATTTATCTAAATTTAGATTTTTGCTGTGATTTGAAGGGGCTTCGGCATATGAGTATGCCCTTACCAACATTTCTGGGTATCTTTAGATGCCAAACTTTGAAGTTCCTTTATGGTTCATACTTACTGAGCTCACAAATGGGAGGAGGAGGATTCCAGGTGTTGTCAGCTTCACAATGGATTATATTGCTGCCTTTGAGGATAAAACCTTTATTGCATTCAAATACAATGGAGTCTTTGAAATTATAGATGGGTCCAAATCCAGAGACTAACTTTCCATATTTAACATTTGGTGGAGGACAGATGACTTCTAAAGAATCATAAGAAAAGACAAGTGGATTATGAAAGAGAAATGACAATAAGGATATTACTGCTATTGCTAATCCAGTTCTGATAATAACAGAAAAGCCTGATACAGTACATATCAAGTAGATACAAGGGAAACATTTTTAAATGCATTTATATTTTTTTCAATTTTCAAAAGCCTCAATAAAATGAGGTCCCATTATATTGGTTCTATTACGAGATAATCGTGAATAACTTCAACTTCCTCACTTTCCCAAGAAAAACTAGCCATGTGTAACCCAGAAAAAAGCACATTATCTCAAAGTCCCCTTATATTACCGACTTTCCTTGATGATGTTGGTGGAGGGTCAGTGGCCAATGATAATAGTACGATGGTCATGATGATGAGGCAGCCAGGGCATCAGAGATCTACACCATCACAAGCAAAGAACAAACTGCCTTCCTCCCTCAGCAGACAGTAAGTCCTACCACCTTAATTCCTCTACAATCCCTCAACCTCCTTCCAGGCCCACTGCCACAGCTAAATTTGAAACCACCTTTATTTCTTGTCTGGATGGTTGTAACAAGTTCCTGTGGGTTAAATTTTGTCCCACTTCAAATTGGCAACCATTCTTCTGTCAGAGTTACTTTTCTAAAATGCAACATATTAAATCCCCTGGTTAAAGACTTGTAATGTCTCTGCTTCAACTACATTCTGAGCTCCCAAGAGTGACACATGAGACCCTTCATAACCTGACCCTGCTAACTTTCCAGTCTCAGTCTCTGCCATTTCCACCTCCTGCAGTCTATAGACTCAAGGCATTTTGGACTGTTTGCAGTATCATGCTCTCTCATTCCCTGATTGGATTGTTTCCTGTGGGGAGTCAGAATAATAAGTGATACTATTAGGCACTAAGTAGCAAAGGAAGATGCTTTAGATTAGCAAACTAGCAATACCACAGTATATCTTCTGGCTCAGTTACTATTTGCTTTGTCTTGTTGACCTGGTGGTTAGGTTTTGCTTGCTCTGTAGGGATATGTGGTTGACATTACAAGTGCTAACCAATATTTCCAGCTCTGCTTCCTGAACAGACAAAAGATGATATTCCCCAGTTCTCTTAAGGTAAGAAGGATCTACACATTATGAGTTTTGGATATAAGGCTGCAATGCAAAGTAATATGTGGTCATATCACTCAGGTCCACAATGTATTATACTGCTCAAGACCATATTTGGTTTTAAGGCCAAAGCTCTTAAAACCCTAGGCACAATTTGCTTTTCTTTCTTCCTCTACTGAAGACATTGTGAAAGTGTATCTTAATATGGAGGTTCTAAACTAGTTGCTAAACTAATAATTAAAGAGTCTCCTGGAGATACAGTACACACAGCATGAATGAGAATTAACTTCTACTTTGCAAAGCCAATGAGATATTGGTGCTGTTGGTTACTGTATACTGATACGGCATGCATCAGTATAAGCTGACCAAATAAATGATTTCATCATGGCAATAATTTATTTGTCTTTAAATCATTTCATTTCCCCTAATAAATGTACCTTCTTTGCTCCTTTGAACAAAAGAGAAAAATCCAAAGCATAACTCAACAATTCAAATGTGGCTTACTTTTACAAGTCGGAGGGCTGGGACTCCAGACACCTATTGTTTTATTCTCCACCATACAAGAAATGGAAGCTTTGCCTAACATTGAGAAGCCAGGGTTACACCTATAGGTGACAGAAGAGCCATATGTGTAGATATCTTCATGTCCACCACTGTGCTTGCCATTGATGATATCAGGAGGGGACTCACAATTGGCAACTGAGATGAGTGAGTAAAGAGAAAGAAATTATCAGGTAAGGCATTCTTATAAATCTAACATTCACGAGCAAAAGCTAATGAACAGTACAAAAAGTAGCAAAGATATACAGGACTTTTATCACCTAACGTAAGTTTATAATCAAATCAGAAAAAGTCCTTACTTACTTACACATTCTGGAAAAGAATTACTCCAGGAAACTGTTTTATCTTGGACTTCACAATAACTAGTGGTTGAGCCAATTAAGATATACCTGAATAAAATAGGATTGAAGATTTTAGTGGAATTCTTTCTACCCTAAATTAAATTGGATGAAAGTATCTGAACAAATAAAATTGTTACTCAATATTAAAAAATGAAAAAAAAAATGTGTTTTCTCAGATACTATTTCCCACTGAGCACTCCACTGAGTAAAATTTTACCATTGCAATGACATGTATGTGTTTGTTCACTTGTTCTTTTATTCTGCAATCTAGTATTGAGCATCTACTAGATGTCAGTCATGAATGAAGTTCATCCAGAGCTCAAGCAGGACAATATAGGGTAAAAGATTCAATTGAGTGTGTAATGCATTTTGAATGAGAGTATCAGCTAGATTACTGACTTCAAACTTTCATTGTTTGCAGCCTCCTTTTGACTTTCAAATGATTACCCTCTTCCATACACCATTAACTCCCTGTTCACGATCCCTCTTTTTATGCTCTTGACAAGTTCTAAGCCTGCTGCTCTCTATGTAGTATGGTAACAGAAAAAAAAAATAAAAGCATTGTTAGTATGATTTCAAATTGTATTATCATTGAGGAATAACGTACAATATGAACACTAACATAAATGTTACCTTCAGCAATTTAAGAGCCCCTCAAGCTTATTTAATAATAACTTAAAGGAAAATATCTTTTAATAAGATAAGATACAGTGAGAATTCATCATTTTGTATTTTGAAATTTCTTTAAAATGTAATTTTTCTAACCTAGCCAAGAAAACAAATGAAAAGTATGGTTTTCTGGTTATTCTAACAGGAACACTTTAATGTTCCAATAGCACCATAGTTATGAATCTTCTCACTTCTCTTCTTAGCAACTATTCACAACAAGAGAAACAGAATAAACATGATAAAATCAAATAAAATAAAATAACAACAACAAAAATAATGAAAAATGTGAGGTATAGATGACAAGCAAAGGAAAATAAGAATATATTTCACTGGAATACATGAAGAAGGAGCATAAAACAATAAAATAGCTATTTAAAATGTATTTCAAGTCAATATTACAAAAATAAAATACTTTAATCTACATTGTAAAATTGTATGTCACATAGCAACAAAAAATTGAACTGAATTATATCAAAATAACAAAGAGTAGGATTATTATATTTCAAATATAAAGAATAATATCTTTGGATAGCCAAACAAAGACCAAGTCATATATGGGAATAAAAAATCCAGGTAGGCATCAAAGTTTTCTACAGCAACATCCACTAGAAAAGGATATGGAGCAATACCTATAAGATAGTCAAGAAAAGAAAGTATGAGCCAAGGATTTTATATCCAGCCATGTATATAAGTATCAAGTCCTCTTAAGTATCAAGTCCTCAGATAGTATTGAACCTGTAAGAACTCAAGGAATAATTTCTCTTGGAGCTTTCTTTTAGGAAATCGCCAGAGGACAAACTATAGCCAACCAAGCAACGACAGGGTAAATTTCAACAAAAACAAAAACAAGCAAAAAACAACTAGTAGTGAGCACTGAACATGAAGATCTAGGACAAGAACAAAGGTAAGGTTAGGAGTGACTGAAATAAATACAAATGTATATGCTCTGACAGTGCTGAAATAATATAACTAACAAATAATAGGAGATGGGGAAAAAATGGAAAACAAAACAAACCCCCTCATTACCTTACCTAAGATAATACAAAGGACGTAAATTTACTGGTAGAAAAGACAGAGCAGTGGAGAGGAGAGAATACAAGGTAAATTTACTATTGCTCATAACCGGGAACAAATGTAAACTGCCTAAAAATAAAGGGGAATAATATTACATAAATGTAAATGTATATAGGTAACCACTAGAACCAAATTTTAAACCTTCTTAAATAGCAAATATGTAGAGTATAAAATATAAAATAACATAATAAAACCAAGTTTATAGCAATCACTCATATCAAGAAATGTAATTGGCACTTTTTACAGAACTTGAACAAGTAATTCTAGAATTTATATGGAATGACAAAAGACCCTAAATAGTCACGGCAATCTTGAATAAAAAGAACAAAATGGAGGTATCACACTACCCGGCATCTAACTATACTATGAGCCTACAGTAATCAAAACAGCAAGGTATTGGCATAAAAACAAACACATAGATCAATGGAACAGAATAGAGAGCCCAGAAAAAGTCCCACACCTACATGGTCAATTAATCTATGACAAA
>JAQQSQ010002641.1:0-10490 GCA_028627145.1 Eidolon dupreanum | reverse complement strand
CATGCAATGCATGAATATAATAAGAATTTTTTTCTTTGGGGGATGTTTCAGGTATCCTGCAACTCAGAAGGCAGCTGGTTCCTCCCTTGCTCTTTGCTTTTGTAAAGCATATGAAGCATAACATCAGTGCTCCCAAAGCCAACACAGGTTTTTCTTTCTCATTCAGCATGTATTTCAGCCTCATCAAGCTGGAAAGTGTCTTTATGGCTAACAAATTCCAAGAAATCAACATTGCTATTCCTCATGAGAGTAACAGGGTTCTGGAAGGGTTCTGGAAGTGCTGTGTTGCTCAGTACCACATTTATACAGACGGAGAAAGATTTTGTTGTTTCTTCTATGAGATGGTTTTACTGCCAGAAAGGTGACAACTGGCAGAATCATCTTATTGGCCATCACTATAATTAGCATATGTTGAATAGAGGCAGTGTGTTCTGCACCGATTGAGGAATCTGGAAAAGCTCTCTGTCTGATCACTACCATCTTACTGGGATGAGGCGTCAGGAGGAATGAGGCGCTGGGATCACAGGACAGCTAGTACTTAGTGCTAACATTTATGGAGTGCTGCACTGAATACTTGACATGAATTATCTTATTTTTTTCTTCCCCAAATCTCAATGAGATAGATATGGTTGTTGTTAGTGTTTTATGGCTGAGGCAATCTAGGCTTACAGACATTAGGTAAACTGCCCGACGCCACACAGCTAGTCACTGACAGATAGGACTTGAATGCAGGTCCCTCTGACAAAAAGCCCAGGTACTTTGGTCCCTGGCAATGCCATGGGTGTCCATTGATCTGTATGTAGCTAAGTCTCAAGTCTCAAGTAGGCCAAATTCACAAAGGCACCACTTTAAGAACAAAGTCTGGTCTCCTAAATTATCAATAAGCCATCAAAATCAACTCCACAGTGCCAGAGCTGGGTCATTGCCAAATGATCTAAACACTTGTATGGCACTTCCTTGTAATTCCAGCCACTTGTACTTGAGCATCACTGGCAGGTTGTTTTTTCTTCAGGACAGACTGACATCGTAAGCCTTACTCATGCTTTAGTGCAATGGTTCACAGCCCTCACTGTGTATTAGAGCTCCTTGCCAGTCCTTTTGTAAACCACATAATACAGTAAAAATATCCGTAGTATAAATTTGGTTGGAGATATATCAAGGACTTTGGCTTTCTAATTCAGGAGAAAAGCTAAGAAACCAAAAGATGAATGAATCATATTTAATTGCAAAAAAGAGCACAATTCTAAGTAGCCAAGGAGATATCACTCTCTTCTGGACAAAAGCCACAGGAGTGAACCTGGAAAGCAGGTTAGGTGAGAAAGAGGAGTGAAACCAACTTCAGAGGAAAGGTTTTTGAAAGCGTATGTGTGGGGGCAGTTAGCAGAGAATAATGGAAGATTATAAGCATAGGTCATTCTTTAATACAGAGATGAGACCATTAAGGGATCATATCTGGATTCTTTCCCCTATGCCTCTGAAGATCATAAAATCTGAATGGCAACTAGTAATATTCTAGGGAGATGAGGCAAAGTACAAATCATACTTTTCTGCTTCCCCTGCAATACTTTTGTACAGATGGAGTCTGGTTAAAGGGTGCAATAAAAACAAAAGGAGTCACAAGGGGTGGCAGACATGAGTGATATGAGACCTCTGGGCAGTGAGAGCCTTAAAATCTCAGACTATGTGATATTGATATACCCAAGACCTTGCAGAGGCCCCTGCCCATAGTACAGTAGACATTCCATAAATGAATATTTAATCCCATCAAATTTGCCTTAGGGAGAGTGAGGGAAAGGGAAAGTTTGACCGTAATCATATTATGAGTGATGTATAAATGAGCTAGATTTTAAAATATGCCCAAAGGACTATTTCCATTGTAATCACATTCGTGGTTACCATCCATTGATCGGCAGTATGAAGTGAGAGGCTATGATAAAAAGATAAGTGGAGCAAAGCTCTTGACTTGATGATTGTGACAGTTCCTCATCTTTTAGTCTTTGATATTCACTGGCTACTTTCCCAAAGCAGTCTGTCTAGCAAATTAGATTTCATGAGAAATTCAATAATGCTAAATATTCAGTAGTAACTTCATTAGAATATATGTCTTAAGTCTGAGTCAAAGTCCCTCAGAGATATAGAATCTCCTTCAAGATGGACATAAATACTTATAGGACTTCCCATAATAAGTGGAGCTCATAGGTCTGCTTAGGAAACTCACCTATTATACTCAATGGAGGATAATAGGCAATTATTGCTGGACAGTTTTTCTCCTTTGTATGTTTATTTTCAGCCCCACCTTCAGTAAATAGAGAAATAAGCCTAGACTAGAACCCTGAAAACCGGAATCTTGCTGTTTTATTAGTTGTATAGTCTTAGGTAAATTTCCAAACATCTCCAAGTTTCCTGATTTATAAAACAAGGATAATATTTACTACACAAATTACCATGGGAAATAAAATTTCTTAAAACCCTACAAAGTCATCCCATAGCAAATAGAATATAATCCTAGCACAGCAGCCTAAAAGACCCCTTTTGAGCTAGCCCCTGCCTATCTCTTCAGTATCATCGTCTATTTCTCTACCCTCATTCTTTCATTTCCCGTCATGAAGACCTTCTTTCTGTGCTCAAATATAAATATCTCTCCCACATCAGAATTGGAGTCATTCTCTTCTTAATATTCCCCGCTTGCTCTTTGCCATCAAGGTCTCAGCTCATGTGACATCTTTTTCAGAGAAGATTTCTCTATCCGTCCTAGCAAATATTTTATACCTATACACTCCATTCCTGCCACCAACTTGTCATGGCCTATCCCATTATTCTGTTTTGTTTTCTTGATAATAGTGATCCCCATTCGAATTGATTTTACTTATTTTTATTTTTTACTTACTTGTCATTAATTGTCTTTCTCCAATCAACAATATAAACACTATAGAGCAGGGACCTTCTATTGCTGTACTTGAAATAACATCTAGCGAGCACATAGTAGATGGCAATAAATATTTGAATTGAAATAGTTCAGTAAATGTTTGAATTAAAATATTTTAATGAAAGAAATTTACATACTCTGAAGTGCTTGCATATGTAAGGTGTCATTTCTTTCCACTGAGAGGGTGCTAGAGAAGAAAGAGAGAAAGTAAGGAATAAAAGAATAGCAAATTTTCATTTTGCTTTTGTTGTTTTTCAGTTGTCTGGAGTAGGACATGCCACTCATTTGCCTCTCTGTATCTTGGTTTTCTCATCTATAAAAGGAGAAAAGTGATATTTACTCCATAGGTTGTTTTGAGATGCAGCTCTAATGTCGACAAAATCACTGTGTGCACTGAAGTTGTTCGTGTATGTTTTTATCATTCTCCAACATAGGATTTGAAACTAGAATAATAAGGAAATTCTTAACATATTTTCTACTTTATAAAAGCAAGAATTTTGGGTGGTGGTGGTGAGAAATAATGGAGGGAGTGTATTTTACCCAAACTCTTCCCCAAAGCATCAAAATTCTGTGATCCAAGGCTTCATTTGCATAAGTATCTTTGCATGTCCTAATCAAGACCTTGGGCAAGAATCATAGAAAAGAAACTTAGGCTGTTGCTCTCAAGAAAAAAAGATAATTCTTTCTAAAACAGCCACCACAATTTCATGCTGCAGAAGATAGGTGGCAAAGGCGTTAATGTTGCTTACAGAAATGAGACTGAACAGTCGCATTAACAACAATTTACAAATAAAGCAGGATATGCCATTTCGAATAAAGCACATTATATTTTATTTAGCAACAACTCTTTGCCTATTTTAGCTCTGTGTGATGACAATTGTTCTAATGCTTTCCCAAAGAAGGCTGTCTGAAAAGAAAGGAAAAAGAGAATGAATGTGCTCATACTTGATCTAAGTATGTACACAGTTCTCTGCTGAGGTCCACAAGTTCCTCAAAGACATACACAAATCCAATCCTATCCTTTTTGTCCACCGTTTGAATGAGGGAGAAATTTGGGGCTTAACTGACTCATAACCCTACAACACAGGGCTTGGAATCAGAAAGTCTGGGTTTGGGTAGCTAGTCTGCCATTTATGATCCATGTGGGACCTTGGGCTAACTGTTGTACCTTCTCTTAGCCTGTAATCCCTTTGCTGCAAAATGGAGATAAAACTGACAACTGCCTCACGGGGTTGTTGGAGGGATTAAATAAGATCCTATGTAAAGAAAATCCTTTGTAAAGGGCAAAGTGCTATATAAATGTTTCACATTTTAAATTCATTCCCTTTTCATCCCTGAACCTTCTGCCACAAGGAATTATTATGTTGCTCCTCTTAGTAGATAGGTTTGCGACACTAAAGGCCTTGAGTGCTCGCTGGAAGGATAGGGATGTGGAACAGGTGTCCTTCCTTTGCTTCCTAGTTGGCATTGCTAATACATCACAGCAGTTTTTCCTACAAAATCTGGAATCTCAGAATCCCCATGATAACTCTGCAGCAGCTCTTATCAATTGTTTGAGTTGTTATGAGAGATAGAGCTGATTGGCCATTGAAGCTTTTAGGGCCTGTGGCCAAGGTGTCCCACACTCTCTTCTCTGTTGTCAATATCGAGGACACATAGAATGTAACACAGTTGCATAGAGATGACATCCCACAGTGACAGACTCACTTTTCAGTCAACACACACAGACACAGCACTATGCAACTGGATAAATCCTTTAATTGCTCTATGTTTTCTTGTCAAATAGGATAATTAAAAGACATTTTGATTCTCAGTTGAATCAATTCTTTCCTTAGTCTTTGAGAAGTGCGTCTTATAGAGAACTCAGATTTTAATATTGAAATTTCTCCTTCCTTGGTTCCTGAAGGAACTAAGCATTTTATGGATATAATCACAGGCCCTTCCTTGGCAATCTAATTGTCAGATAACAGTTCTAAATAAAGAGAAGTCGACTTACACATCCTCACAGGCAAATAGAAAACTATTTTTTTAATTTAGTCTCAGTGTGAGTTTGCCAGACATGAGGTGACCTGCTCTGTTACCTTAACAAGTTTAAGCAATCTCACATTTCATGGAAAACTGCCCTTGTCCATTGATGGGAACAGCTCTCTGCTTTGTGTCATCAGAGACATGATCAAAGAAACGTTCATGTATAAAAATGTTTCTTATTTTTTTAATTAAAATTTAAAAATATGTTTTAGATACAGAGATACAATCAAAATCTTACATTTTCATCAGCCTAATTTTCAGAGGCAACTTAAAATTTTTATGTTAATAAATATTTAAGTCTTAGACACTAAAAAGCTCTAAAAATGGTAAGAACAAAAGTGGCAAAAATTCTTCTTCTGAGCCTGAAGATTGTTTTTTTTTTTTTTTTTTTCTATTTGTCTTAAGGGTCTGGTCTTAGGACCCAACTCAAAAAATATATCTTTTAAAAAAATGGATCTTTATTTTGGACCAGAGAGATCATAGCTCCTTTTATTAAGTTGTCAACCTTTTTATTAGATATCTTTTATTTCAGTGTCTAATAGTTAACAATGCCCTTATAGTCTATAAAGCACTCTTTTTTGCAGTTTATGTATCTCATTTGGTCCTCACATGATAATTTTAGTAATATCAACATCAGTTTTCTGAGGAAATATGGAGACTCATATGGATTAAACCACTTGGCCAAGGTCACACAGCTAAAAAGTACAAAGAATAGGACTTAAACCAAGATAAGCTGATTTCTAGAATGGTGTTCTTCACTGTCACATGCCCACCTGAAGAGTGACTGTAGACAGGGATTATGTTTTGTTTTGTTTTGTTTTGTTTTGTTTTTGTGAAGCTAGAACAGGGGATTTTTTACCTAATAGAAATGCCTGGGTCCAGGAGAGAGGCTAGATGGAAGCAACATGAGAAATCTCAGAACCAAATAGAGAGAACAACTCAAAGGAGCCAAAGATGCCAAGTTTGGGGTTGGATGGAGGTGATATCTAAATAAAAGCAGTTGAGAATAAGCAAGACAATTGAGTTGCATATCAGCTGATATTTACAGTGTACCTTGGATCCTAAAGATTTTGTGATGCCTAAGTTAGGGGTTCATTTAATAGGCCAGAAGCAAAGAAAGCAACTTATAGTCTTCTCATGCTGGTGGAAAGTACCTGAAACTTTTCCAGGCTGGACTTCTATAGGCAATCTGGCTTTGCTGCAATGGACTGGCTGGCATTTGTGAGAAACTAAACAGGTCAAGGATGGGCTGCCACTGAAGCAGAGTCACAAGGATGATGCATTCTAGTTTCTTGTTTTCAATAACACAGAATGCCGTAGCACTTAAATTCCAGTTGACACAGGAATGGAAACTGGTCTTCCAGGACTAGGCATGTTTAAAAATAAAGGAAGCTTGTATACCAGTGGTGGAGGACAAAGCCAAGTAGTGAGGAAGTCACTGCTAAAATATGAAACAAAAGGAGTGACACATCCATGCAGCTGACTCATGGAGAGAGCCAGCTAGAGAATAGTCCAATAGAAGGGCTGCAGAATAGAATCCTTGCTTGATTCTGCCCATCATAACAGTGATTACTGTAATATAGTGTACACTCACTATGTGTCAGGCATATGTACAGTGAGTTATAACTATTCTTTCAAAAATCTTCAAAGTACTATAAACTGGTTACTTTTAAGGACTTTTTGTAGATGAGAAAACTGTAGTTCAGGGAGATTCAGTGTCATTTAAAGTTAGACAGCTAATAGAAGGCAAACCAGGATTGAGCCAGAAGGCTGCCTCAAAAGCCCGTGCACTTAGCCAGCATACTAATATTCTTCTCATTACACATTGTATTTAGACAGTAAGTTGCTTTTGGTGAACCACATTTAATGACTGCTTTTTTAGTCATGTCAGCTACATAAACTGTATTTTGCCAAGTGTTTTCTTTTTGTTGATATGTTGCTTTACTGGTTTTTTCACCACTGGCAACAACTGTGACCTCTTCTCCTTTCATCTTGAGCTTTAAGGACCGTCATTTGGTAGCTGGCACCTCCCTGGGTACCAGAGTCTAGCTCACTTGTGTCGGAAATTTGACTGACCTCATGGTGCCCCCTGAGCATCATGGGAGCAGGCAGTCCAATGTCTCAAGCAGTTCTAAGGAGAAAGCTCTCACAAAGATTTGTATAAACCGTTGTCCATATTGTAACAATCGTTTATATTCCTTTCTCATTCACTCCACTTGTTCCACCATAGCAATCCACATCTCATGACAAGCAGCTGAGGACATAAAGGAGAAAGAGCAAGCCTGCAAATGCAACCTTAATGGATGTCCAATTTGAAGGTGGCCATCTTTGGGGATTGAATTTTGATCTGTGTATGTTCCTGTGGACATTTGGCATCATATGCTGAAAAAACTCGAAGAATCTGCCTGCTTTCTCCACATTGCTGCTGAAGGTACAGTGCTTCACTAATGTCAAGCAAACCTCAGGATTACAAAAATGCTATGGCACTTCTCACTATCCCCCATAAATTAAGGCTGTAATATTTTCTAAGATAAAGGGAATCATAAAAAATGGAGGATTTTGCATTGAAGAACGATGGGATGGGAACTATAGCCCAACATCCAATGACTCCTATGCTCAGTTTCTAATATAGCTAACTCCAATTCTTTTTGATGAGCTCCAACCTTTCCCTAATGGTAAACTATTTGTGGTTTTAGAGGTTTAGGCAGGTTGTTAGTATTAGTTAGAGATTTAGGCAGGGTGTTAATATCAGTCAGTGTTTTCAGTTTTAAGCAGGAGAAACTAAACCTGTCTGATTTCATAAAAAAATATAGTAGGGAGTTCTCAGGGAAGCTGAAGAAGTAGAACCAGAACAAACAGAACAACTAGTCTGGTGAGTATGCTGCTGCCACAATGGCCACAGATGACACTAGAATTCATCTTCATTATGGTTACTGGAGCCTGGATGTAGCCCTCGGCCAGCCTGCCACTGCAGTGAAGTGGATTCTCCCCGGGGTCCAATTTCTTTGCATCACTGGCTCCTGACTTGAAATTTAAATCAGCATAGGTGAGGTAAATAAACAGGAAGGTGGTCTGTTTTGCACTGCAGAATTCTAAAAAGATTCAAGAATCTTTGAAGAAAGAGGGGCAAATTCGAGTTAAAAAAAACTGGTTAAAAGTCTTTATAAAGAACATTTAGAACTCCAAGTGTCTTTATCCGTCCTTGGAAAAAGACTAGAAGAAGACTGGAGGTTTACCTTCTGTGTTAAAATATACAAGCTCTGGGGTAAGGGACACCAAGTACAACAAGGACAAGGGCGAGGAGGCTATGTCGAAAATAAGGGCATTAAGTGAAAGTGGGTGTAGTGAACGTGAACTTCCATCTTC
Organism: Eidolon dupreanum; assembly: GCA_028627145.1. NCBI lineage: Eukaryota > Metazoa > Chordata > Mammalia > Chiroptera > Pteropodidae > Eidolon > Eidolon dupreanum. Next base: position 2,170 of record JAQQSQ010002641.1, on the reverse strand, counting down.
TTCTGAGCTGTAGCTCTTAGACGATAGATAGGTGGTCTATATACATGATAAATATTTAGCAATCAGTACATCATGGTCACTGATGTTGGCAGAAGAGCCAGAGCAGTGTCCTAGTGGACTTAGTGGACCTGAGCTGTACCTGTAATTGCTAGATCATGGTGAAACAGCAGTCCAATGCTTCTAGTATGTATGTCAATACTTTTAAAATAGCTATGGCTATATAATTAAATACATACTAAATTGCAACCTTGCTTATACCCCCATGCTAAAAAAAGAAAAAAAAAAGGAGAGAAAAATTACTCTGTGGGTTAATGGAATAGCTTCAAAGAAAAGACCACAAATATTAACACTTGAGGTCCCCAAATATATGGCTAGAATCTAGTGAAGACTACTATGCAATGAATTACTGGCATGTTCATTGTTTTCAATCTTTAAAATTTATATTATTACATGAACCACTAAAGATATCTAGGCATTAGATAAAGACCTCTGATTATCTTAAATAAGCTATAGAAAAGGGGACAGGGAAAACGGAAATAGTTTAAAGAATAGAAAAAAAAATATTTAAGAAGCTGACTTTATATTCTCAGAGATATTTATTTATTAAAAATATTTATAGAGCATGGTGAAAATATGCTTCTGGGTACTAGAGTTATAACATTCAACAATGTTGACAAAGATGATTCTTTTGAAGAGTTTAAATAAAGTATACTATACTATATTATACTATCCATAGTAAATACACTAGAATTACATAGTGACAAGAATGATGAAGATAATATAGGCAGGGAAAGTAATAGAAAGTAATGGGGTAGATAGTGGTGGGTAAGGAGTGCTATTTTATACAGTATATCATAAAAATAGTCTCTAAAACTATGAAAGTGAATAAAACCATGTAAAGAGAGAATGTGGCTAGAGAAGAGATGAAATTTCCAGAACTATATATATATTTCTTCTTTAGAGGCTTCTGAATATTTTGAATAGCATTTGGATTCTATTTATTAATAAAATGAATAATAAAGCTATTTCAAATTTTTAAAATTTGTCAGATGGCTGAGGTTTTTATTACAGTTTATAACTTGACAAAGATATTTACTATATGTTTAAGATTATTTGTGAGCTAAAATGCACTCTAAAACAAAGACATAATCTGTAACACTCATCTGACCCAGAACATAGTATGTTGTATTAGTTATTTTCTCCTGCTGAATGTATTGTTTTTTCCTTCAGTGATGATGTAAGTTACCTTGCAGGCAGAGATTCTGTCTTAGCCATATTTTTATTCTCAAAGCTTATCCATGGTGCCTTAAAAATTACAACTTCTCTCTCTCTCTCTCTCTTTCTCTTTGTGTGTGTGTGTGTGTGTGTGTGTACACACACACACACACACACACACACACACACACACACATATATATATATACATACAAATCTTGTCAAATTGAAGAACTATCAATGAAATGATTTCTTCTAAAAGTGAAAGGAATGATGGAATCTTCCATATCTGTGATGGTTTATTTTATGTGTCAACTTGACTGTGCCATGGAGTACACAGACATTTGTTTAAACATTATTCTGGGCGTGTCTATGAGAACGTTTCTGGATGAGAATAACTTTTGAAGTGGTAGACTGTATAATGAGATCGCTCTCCCTATTGCAGATGGGCCCTACCCAATCAGTTCAAGGCCTGAATAGAACAAAAAGTCTGACCTTCCTATGTATAAAAGGATTGAAAGGACTATGTCATTAATTCCTGTTGCTACTACTCTTTATCCCCCATAAGGACATGAATAAAAATCTTAAGCCTTTGGAAATCTAAATCAGATAAGGCATGTTTTTGTTCTATGTATGTATATATGTATGTATGTATGTATGTATGTATGTATGTATCTACCTACCTAAACTTTACATGTTATATATGTAAAAGTTTAATTTAATTTTAAGGTACACCTGATTGCATGGGACATTGATCTTTTCTTGGGGCTCAAGCTGGCCAGCTTTCAGACTAGAGGTTACATTATTGGCTTTTCTAGTTCTCAGGACTTCAGACTCAGGCTGAAACTGTATCAACTCTCTGGGTCTCCATTTTGCTGACTGCAGATCTTGGAGCTTCTCAGCCTCCATAATCATGAGAGTCAATTGTCAATTCCTTGTAATATATCCTTCCTTC
>JAQQSQ010002640.1:0-10490 GCA_028627145.1 Eidolon dupreanum | reverse complement strand
GTGTTGACCATCAAGTAAACCGCCCCGCCCGGCGGACCCTGCCCCGCTCGACGCGCAGGAAGTGAAAAGGCCCGCTGACGCGGGCCTTTGCGTTGGGGCAAGACGGTGGGTCAGTAGGCCTGCCCGAGCTGCTCCAGGATGGCGGGATTTTCGAGGGTGCTGGTGTCCTGCGTGACGCTTTCCCCCTTGGCCACCGAGCGCAGCAGGCGCCGCATGATCTTGCCGGAGCGGGTCTTGGGCAGGTTGTCGCCAAAGCGGATGTCCTTGGGCTTGGCGATCGGGCCGATCTCCTTGGCCACATGGTCGCGCAGCTGCTTCGCAATGGCCTTGGCCTCGTCGCCGGTCGGGCGCGGCCGCTTCAGCACGACGAAGGCGCAGATGGCCTCGCCGGTGGTGTCGTCCGGGCGGCCCACCACCGCCGCCTCGGCCACCAGCTCGGTGCAGCTCACCAGGGCCGATTCGATTTCCATCGTGCCCATGCGATGGCCTGACACGTTCAGCACGTCGTCGATGCGGCCGGTGATCGTGAAGTAGCCGGTCTCGGCATCGCGGATCGCGCCATCCCCGGCCAGGTAGTAGCCCTTGAGCTCGGCCGGGTAGTAGCTCTTCTTGAAGCGCTCGGGGTCGCCCCAGATCGTGCGGATCATGCTGGGCCAGGGCTTCTTGACGACCAGAATGCCGCCCTGGCCGTTGGGCACATCGTTGCCGGTCTCGTCGACGATGGCGGCCGTGATGCCCGGGAAGGGCAGCGTGCAGGAGCCGGGCACCAGCGTCGTCACGCCGGGCAGCGGCGTGATCATGTGGCCGCCGGTCTCGGTCTGCCAGAAGGTGTCGACGATGGGGCAGCGGCCGCCGCCGACATGCTGGTGGTACCACTCCCAAGCCGCGGGGTTGATCGGCTCGCCCACCGAGCCGAGCAGGCGCAACGACGACAGGTCGTAGTTCTTGGGATGCACGGCCGCGTTGGTCTCCGCCGCCTTGATCAGCGAGCGGATCGCCGTGGGCGCCGTGTAGAAGATGCTGACCTTGTGCTTCTGGATCATCTGCCAGAAGCGGCCGGCGTCCGGGTAGGTGGGCACGCCCTCAAACACGATCTCGGTGCCACCCAGCGCCAGCGGGCCATAGGCGATGTAGCTGTGGCCGGTGACCCAGCCGATGTCGGCCGTGCACCAGAACACGTCGTCGTCCTTCAGGTCGAAGGTCCACTTCGTCGTCAGCGCCGCATGCAGCAGGTAGCCGCCGCTGCTGTGCTGCACCCCCTTGGGCTTGCCGGTGGAGCCCGAGGTGTAGAGCAGGAACAGCGGATGCTCGGCCTCGACCCACTCCGGCGGGCAGGTGCTGGGCTGGGCGGCGGTCAGCTCGTGCAGCCACAGGTCCCGGCCTTCGGTCCAGGCAATGCTGCCGCCGGTGCGCTTGTAGACGATGACGTCCTTGAGCGTCGGGCAGGCGTTGTCGGCCAGGGCCTCATCGACGATGGCCTTCAGCGGCAGGGATTTGCCGCCACGCTGCTGCTCGTCGGCGCAGATCAGCGCCACGGCACCGGCGTCCTGGACGCGGTCACGAAGGCTCTGGGCCGAGAAGCCGCCAAACACCACCGAGTGCGTCGCGCCGATGCGGGCGCAGGCCTGCATGGCCACCACGCCTTCCACCGACATCGGCATGTAGATGACGACGCGATCACCCTTCTGGATGCCACGGGCCTTCAGCGCATTCGCCAGCTGGCTCACGCGCGCCAGCAGATCGGCATAGGTCACGGTCGTGACGGCGCCGTCATCCGCCTCGAAGATCAGCGCCGTCTTGCCGCCCTTGCCCGCCTCCACATGCCGGTCCAGACAGTTGTAGGAGACATTGAGCTTGCCGTCCTCGAACCACTTGAAGAACGGCGCCTCGCTGTCGTTGAGGGTCTTGGTGAACGGCGTCTGCCAGCTCAGCAGCTCGCGGGCCAGGCGGGCCCAGTAGCCGGCGTAGTCCGCTTCGGCCTCGGCCACCAGCGCCGCATAGCCCGCTTCGCCCTTGACATGAGCGTGGGCAACCCAGTCGGCGCTGGGGGCGTAGGTGTTCAGCGTGCTCATGGACGGTCTCCTGAAAATTGACTTGCGCTGCACTGTGCATGGAGCGACTGACGATGCCCTGACGGCGTGACATGGGTCACAATCCGGCGCCTTTGTTCCCGAGCCGCCCATGCGCCCCGACCCCCAGTTGCGCCCCCTGCCCCGCCTGATCTTCGCCAGCCGCTGGCTGCAGCTGCCGCTGTACCTCGGGCTGATCGCCGCACAGGCCGTCTACGTGTTCCAGTTCTGGACCGAGCTGGTGCATCTGATCGAGGCCGCCTTCGGCGACCAGCATGCGCTCGAGATGCTGGTCAAGAGCATTGGCTACAAGAGCGCTGCGATCAAGGATGCCGCGGGCGACGTGGTCGGCTACGAGCCGATCGCCAAGCTCAACGAGACCATCCTGATGCTGGTGGTGCTGGGCCTGATCGACGTGGTGATGATCTCCAACCTGCTCATCATGGTCATCGTCGGCGGCTACGAGACCTTCGTCTCGCGCATGGACCTCGCCGGCCACCCGGACCAGCCCGAATGGCTCAGCCACGTGAACGCTTCTGTGCTGAAGGTCAAGCTCGCCACGGCCATCATCGGCATCAGCTCCATCCACCTGCTCAAGACCTTCATCAACGCCGACAACTACGGCGAGAAGACCCTGCTGTGGCAGACGCTGATCCATGTCGCCTTCCTGCTGTCGGCCATGGCCATTGCCTACACGGACCGGCTGCTACCCGCCCCCGAGCACAAGCATTGATCCTGGCGCGGTCGCCGGATAATCCATGCCGTAGTCCACCTCACCCGACTCCGCCATGACCGTCACGATCCGCCAGCAAGACCTCGTCGACAGCGTTGCTGCCGCCCTCCAGTACATCAGCTACTACCACCCGGCCGACTACATCGCCCACCTGGCCCGCGCCTACGAGAGCGAGGCCTCGCCCGCAGCCAAGGACGCCATCGCGCAGATCCTGACCAACAGCCGCATGTGTGCCGAGGGCAAGCGCCCCATCTGCCAGGACACCGGCATCGTCAACGTCTTCCTGAAGATCGGCATGGACGTGCGCTGGGAAGGCTTCAGCGGCAGCATCGAGGACGCTGTCAACGAGGGCGTGCGCCGCGGCTATCTGAACCCCGACAACAAGCTGCGCGCCAGCGTGCTGGACGACCCGATCTTTGCCCGCAAGAACACCAAGGACAACACGCCCGCCGTCGTGCAGATGGAGCTGGTGCCCGGCAACACGGTGGACGTGATCGTCGCGGCCAAGGGCGGCGGCTCGGAGAACAAGAGCAAGGTCTACATGCTCAACCCCAGCGACGACATCGTCGACTGGGTGCTCAAGACCGTGCCCACCATGGGCGCCGGCTGGTGCCCGCCGGGCATGCTGGGCATCGGCGTCGGCGGCACCGCCGAAAAGGCCGCCCTGCTGGCCAAGCAGGCGCTGATGGAAGACATCGACATGTACGAGCTGCTGCAGCGCGGCCCGCAGAACAAGCTCGAAGAGCTGCGCATCGAGCTCTACCAGAAGGTCAACGCTTTAGGCATCGGCGCCCAGGGCCTGGGCGGCCTCACCACCGTGCTGGACGTGAAGATCAAGACCTTCCCGACCCATGCCGCCAGCAAGCCGATCGCGATGATCCCGAACTGCGCCGCCACGCGGCACGCGCACTTCGTGCTGGACGGCAGCGGCCCGAGCTACCTCGACGCCCCCAGCCTGGACCTGTGGCCCGATGTGCACTGGGCGCCGGACTACAACAAGAGCAAGCGCGTCGACCTGAACGCACTCACGCCCGCCGAGGTGGCGAGCTGGAAGCCCGGCGACACCCTGCTGCTGAACGGCAAGATGCTGACTGGCCGCGATGCCGCCCACAAGCGCATCCAGGACATGCTGGCCAAGGGCGAGCCGCTGCCGGTGGACTTCACCAACCGCGTCATCTACTACGTCGGCCCGGTGGACCCGGTGCGCGACGAGGTCGTCGGCCCGGCCGGCCCGACCACCGCCACGCGCATGGACAAGTTCACTGAGATGATGCTGGCCAAGACCGGCCTGATCGCGATGGTCGGCAAGGCCGAGCGCGGCCCGGTGGCCATCGAGTCGATCAAGAAGCATAAGAGCGCCTACCTGATGGCCGTCGGCGGCGCCGCCTACCTGGTCAGCAAGGCGATCAAGGGCGCCAAGGTCGTCGGCTTCGAAGACCTGGGCATGGAGGCCATCTACGAGTTCGACGTGGTCGACATGCCGGTGACCGTGGCGGTGGACGCCAGCGGCACCAGCGCCCACATCACCGGCCCGGCCGACTGGCAGCAGCGCATCGCCTCGGGCAAGGCGGTGGCCATCCCGGTCACCGCGGCCTGATCCGCAGCGCCCGATCAACGCGCCGGCGCCGATGCACCGGCCGGCGGCGGGGGCGGCATGTCCTTGGGCCGGCAGGCCAGCGGCCGGCCGTCGGGCGCACCGCAGGTGCCGGTCAGCGCGCGGCCCCGGTGGGTGAAGCTGCAGTCGGCGCCGGCCTTGGCCGTCTTGCAGGCGGTCAGCGCCTCGGCCGGCGGGCCACGGTGTTCGCCTGCGGGCGGCGGGCCGCTCGGGGATTGGGCTTGGGCGCCAGCCGCAGCGAGCAGCAGGCTCAGGATCAGGCGGGTCTTCATCGTGAGGCTCCATCAGGGGTTGAGGTGGACGCCATCTTGCGGGCCGATCGTGTGGGAAATGTATGCACCGGCTCCACAATGCTTCACGATTCGCGGCCGCCGGCTCGCCGTGACGGCACCCACTCCTGCACCCCATGCTCCTGACACGCACCACCGCCCTTCTCGTGCTGCTGTGCAGCCTGTCGGCCACCGGCCATGCGCAGGCGCCCGCCGCCTGTGCGCTCACGCCGGTCCGGGGCGAGATGCGTGAGCTGCCCTCGGGCGGACGCCAGCGCATCTACCGGCTCTTCGTGCCCGCCAGCGCCGCGGGCCAGGCGCGGGTGCCGCTGGTCATCGACCTGCACCCCAGCGGCGGCAACGCCACCGCACGCGCCAAGGAGTCCGGCTTCGAGGCCCTGGCCGCCCGCGAGGGCTTTGCGGTGGCGACCCTGCAGGCCGAAGACTCGCGCTGGAACGTGCCGGTGTCATCCGCACGCGCCGACGACCTGAGATACGTCACCGACGTGCTCGACGACATCGCGGCGCGCACCTGCATCGACCCGGCCCGCGTCTACGCCACCGGCTTCTCCGGCGGCGCACGCATGTCCTCGCTGCTGGGCTGCCGGCTGAACGACCGCATCGCGGCCATCGCGCCGGTCGGCGGGCTGCGCTGGTTCGGGCCCTGCGGCGGGCGTGCGGTGCCGGTGCTCGCGGTGCATGGCCTGGCCGACCTGACCAACCCCTACGAGGGCCATGGCGACCGCGGTGCCGAATGGGTCGAAAGCGTGCCCGAGGCGCTGGCCGGCTGGGCGATGCACAACCGCTGTCAGCCCCAGCTGAAGCAGGACGCGCAACCGGCCCCGCTGGCCGTGGTCCGCTACGCCGGCTGCTCGGACGGCAGCGAGGTGCGGCTGCTGCGCGTCGACCGCATGGGCCATGTGTGGCCGCGCGCGGAGGTCGACGCCAGCGCCGTGGTCTGGCAGTTCTTCAAGGCCCACTCGATGCGTTGACCAGGCTGGCCACCGGCAGCGGCCCGCGTTGGTGGATGACCCGCTGCGGGTAGGGAATTTCGACCCGCAGCGCCCGCAGCGTGCGCAAGATGGCCAGGTTCACGTCGGAGCGCACGCCACCACCGCCGTTCTCCGGGTCCTTGATCCAGAAATGGACGGTCAGCTCGACACCATCGGGCTGGAACTGGCTGAGCTGCGCGATCGGCCCGGGCTCGCTCAGCACCCGCGGCACCTCGCCCACGGCCGCCGTCAGCGCGCCCATGACCGCCTCCACGTCGCAGTCGTAGGGAACCTGCACCGTCGTCGACAGCAGCACGCAGGGGTCGGCCAGCGACGAGTTCTCGACGCGCTGCGTGATCAGCAGCTCGTTGGGCACGATGGCTTCCTTGCCGGCGAGCGAGCGGATCACGGTGTAGCGCGTCTTGATGTCGCTGACGCGCCCCTCGAAGCCGTCCACCTTGACCATGTCGCCGATGCGCAGCGAGCGCTCGGCCAGGATTACGAAGCCGCTCACATAGTTGGCCGCCAGCTTCTGCAGGCCGAAGCCCAGGCCCACGCCCAGCGCGCCGCCCAGCACGCCCAGCGCCGTCAGGTCGATGCCGGCGGCCGACAGCGCGAGCAGCAAGCCGATGAACAGCAGCACCGCGCGCACCGCGTTGGCCGCGATCTTGCGCATCGACAGGTCCAGCGACTCGCGGCGCAGCAGCTGCGACTCGATGGCCGACGAAATCCACAGCGCCAGCACCAGCACCAGCACCGCCGTCAGGCCGCCCTCGATCATGTTGCGCAGCGTCAGGTGGACGCTGCCGACCTTCCAGCCGATGTCGTCCAGCTCATCCATCATCACCGGCCACAGCCCGGTGATCCACAGCACCGCGCCGAGCCAGACCAGCCACGAGCCCAGGCGCTCCACGCCCTTGATGACGGTCGATTCCGGCCAGGCCGCCGCCAGCACCCGGGCCACCAGCCGGATGGCCGCCAGCGACACCAGCAAGGGCAGCACCAGCCTGAACAGCGCCGGGCTCAGGCCGAAGACCGGCAGCAGCCGCCGCGCCGCCAGCGCGAAGCCAACGGCCAGCAGCGGCAGCAGCGCCCCGTCGATCAGGCGCCTGCCGAACAGCACGCTGAACGGTCGGTTCTCGCGCGCCCGCGAGAGCACGGCGCTGACCAGGCCGGCCAGCAGCAGGCTGGCCAGCAGCAGCATCCACTCGCCCAGCGCGGCCGCGCTGAAGGCACGGCCCAGCAGGGCCTGCAGTTCATTCAGGCTCAAAGGTTGGTGCATGGGAACTCAGAGATCGGCAAGCGCGCGCAGATGAACCCCGACGCTGCGCGACAGGGCATGCAGGTTGTAGCCCCCCTCGAGCACCGAGACGATGCGGCCCCGCGCATGGCGCTCGGCCACCGCCTTGAGCTTGAGGGTGATCCACTCGTAGTCGGCCTCGACCAGCCCGAGCTGGCCGAGGTCATCGTCGCGGTGGGCGTCAAAGCCGGCCGACACGAAGATCATCTCGGGCTTGAAACGCTCCAGAGCCGGCAGCCACATGGCCTCGACCACCTCGCGCACCTCGCCGCCGCGGGTGTAGGGCGGGATCGGCACATTGACCATATTGGTGCCCTTGGGCACCGCGCCGCTGTAGGGGTAGAGCGGATCCTGGAACAGGCTGACCATCAGCACCCGGTCGTCGCCGGCGATGATGTCCTCGGTGCCATTGCCGTGGTGGACATCGAAGTCCACGATGGCCACGCGCTTCAGGCCGCGCACGTCCAGCGCATGCCGTGCCGCGATTGCCACGTTGTTGAAGAAGCAAAACCCCATGCTCTGGTCGCGCGTGGCATGGTGGCCCGGCGGGCGCACGGCGCAGAAGGCGTTGTCGGCCCGGCCATCGATGACCACGTCGGTCGCGCGCACGGCGGCGCCGGCTGCGGCTAGCACCGCCGCCCAGGTGTGGGCGTTGGCCGAGGTGTCGGGGTCCACCGCGCGGCGCCCGCCGGATTCGGCGCACTCGCGCAGCAGCGCGCCGATCTCGGCGACATAGCCATGGGTGTGCGCCAGCTCCACGTCCTTGAGGTCGACAGGGCCGGCATCGAAATGCTCCAGCGCCGGGTCCAGGCCGGAGGCGATCAGCCAGTCGTCAATGGCCGCCAGCCGGGCCGGGCACTCGGGATGGCCCTCGCCCATGTCGTGGCGGCGGCATTCGGGGGGATTGAAATAGGCAGTGGGCATGAAGCGCTTGTCTCTTGCTATGGTCCAGCCTCATGACGCAAGCCACATCACGCACGCTGGCTGGGCAACTCGGCGCCCTCCAAAACCAGATTAGCACGGTCATCAAGGGCAAGCCGGCCCAGATCGCCGATTCTCTGGCCTGCCTGATGGCCGGCGGCCACCTGCTGATCGAAGACCTGCCCGGCGTTGGCAAGACCACGCTGGCCCACGCGCTGGCCATCTCGCTGGGCCTGAAGTTCTCGCGCCTGCAGTTCACCGCCGACCTGCTGCCCAGCGACCTGCTGGGCGTGTCCGTCTACGAGCGCGAGAAGAACGGCTTCGCCTTCCACCCCGGCCCGGTGTTCGCCCAGGTGCTGCTGGCCGACGAGATCAACCGCGCCGGCCCCAAGACGCAGAGCGCGCTGCTGGAGGCGATGGAAGAGCACCAGGTCAGCATCGAAGGCATCAGCCACCCGCTGCCCGAGCCCTTCTTCGTCATCGCCACGCAGAACCCGAGCGAACAGCTCGGCACCTTCCCGCTGCCCGAGTCGCAGCTGGACCGCTTCCTGATGTGCATCTCGCTCGGCTACCCGGATGCCGCGGCCGAACGCGAGCTGCTGATGGGCGGCGACAGCCGCGAGCAGCTCAAGGCCCTGCAGCCGGTGATGACGCCCGCCGAGCTGATGGCCGTGCAGCAGGCGGTGAAGCAGATCCACGCCGCGCCGCCGCTGCTGGACTACCTCCAGGCCCTGATCGCCGCGACCCGCTCGGGCCAGTGGTTCACCGAGGGCCTGTCACCCCGCGCCGGCCTGGCCGTGCTGCGCGCCGCCCGCGCACGGGCGCTGCTGCAGGGGCGCGACTATGTGTCGCCGGACGACGTGCAGGCCATCCTGCCCCAGACCATCGCCCACCGGCTGCAGCCGCGCGCGGGCGCGGGGCGCGGGGCGCGGGAGCAGGTGCGGGCGATGGTGGAGGCGGTGGCGTTGCCGTAATTGAAGACATAGAGGGCGGGACCTTAGCGTTTGAGGCCTGATCCCGAATTGCGAAGACCGCTTTGCCGACGGGACCGAAGGATCGAGCACCTAAGATCTGAAACCTTACCCCGAATTGATGGTCTAACAGTCAGACACCAAGATCCGGCATGCTTGACTTCGCTCCAGTCGATCGACGGCCCATCAATGGCTGGTTTTCGGTTTCAGTTTGGGCCTTTCTGACGTTGGCGGCGCTCGTTTCGTCGTCCAACGCAACGGCCGCCGCCTCAGGCACATCCGGAGCGATGGTGCGCTTCGGTGTGTTCGAAAATGCGGTTCTACCGTTGGCTGAGTTCCGCGATGGCAGGCCGGTGCGAGGTATCGTGGTTGACATGTCGCACGCCCTTGCCAAAGAGGCCGGTGCGACAGGCGTCATCGTCCCTTTGCCTCGGCTTCGTCTGGAACCTGCACTTCAGAGGGGCGACGTGGATGCGATTTGCTTCCTCACCCCAGGCTGGGTGAGGAACGATCCGGATTCATTTGGCTGGACGCCAGCCCTGTTCACGATCAAGACCCTGCTCGTCAGCCGGCTCGACGCTCCCACGGTCAACGTCCTGAGCGACATCCCCAAGGGTGAAACCTTGGGCACCGTGCGTGGCTACCTCTACCCCTCTCTGGAGGCCACGTTTTCATCAGGCCGGCTTAGGCGCGACGACGCCCCCAATTCAGAGCGAAACTTCCAAAAGCTGAAGCGTGGGCGGTTCCGACACATGCTGGTCGACGACCTTCATCTCGACTACTTTCAGCATCTCGAGGCCGCGCCGATGCCCTTGCAGGCGCCGCTGAACATCGATGAGACCCCGATCCAGTGCGCGTTTTCTCCAGGACAACGTGAGAACTGGCCCACATGGCGAGCGGCGGCGAATCGACTGCTCAAACGCGGAGAGCCGCAGCGCTGGTTGGAGAGTTTCCGCTGATTGGGACGGCATCTCGTTGTGATGGCTCGATAGCTCGTTAAGCCGCGCCGGACCTGGGACGCTCTCGTTGCCACGCCATCGCAACACAGGACAGGAAGATGGATGAACAGCCATAAGCGTGTGCAGTCAATGCGCGCGGGTCGAGCCCTGTTGGTCGGCAGGCTGCTTGAAGAGGACTGGACGGCGGCTGCGGCAGCCCTTGCTGCTGGGGTATTCCGGCGCACCGCCTACAAGTGGCTTAGGCGCTTCAAGATTGACGGCCCCGCACGGCGGCTCGACCGCAACACCCCTTCCCGCCGCCTCACCAAGGCCTGGTCTGCCGAGCAGGTGCCCAAAGTGAAGCGCCGCTCCACGCACGACCTCGCAGCGTGGCTGGCGCGATGCGGCGGCCCGTGGGAGGCCTTGCACGGGACCGCCGCCGAGAACGGGCTGACCATGCCGGCGCGGGCAGCCGAACTGGGGGTGACGGTGACACGCGTCATCCAGTTGGTTGCCAAGGCTGAAAGGCAGGCCGCAGCCGCAGCGACGACAGCGCAGGCAACATCCACCCAATGACCCCCCTCCAGTCCGCCCGCCACCGCTGGCAAGCCTGGTGGCAGGCCCGCCAGCCGGTAGCCGACACCCACCTGACCACGCAGCGCAATGTCTACATCGTGCCGAC
>JAQQSQ010002639.1:0-10491 GCA_028627145.1 Eidolon dupreanum | reverse complement strand
TGACACTGTGAAGCTCAGTGGGGCACATAAGGCAAGAGAGATGTTTAGTGAGAGAGAGAGACAGGGGCTGGGGCAGGCCCGCGGCCGGGCCGGGTCTCGCTCGGCGCCGCGCCTTCCTCTAGGTTGGGAGGGGGTCGTCGTCGCCCTTCCTGCACTTGCACCTGCAGCAGAGCACGAAGGGGGTGGCCAGGAGCAGGAGTGGAGACGCCACCAGGAGCAGCAGCCCGAACCCGGCAAAAACGCCCACGACCTGCAGGGAGGCGGAGGGGCGGAGTGAGGCGGCTGCTCTGCCGGTTCTGCAGCTGACGGACAAACCACATGCCCCCACCCGTCACCCACCCACATCTCGTGCCCCCGTCCGTCCACCCGTCCACCCATCCATCCACCTGTCCGCCCGTCCACCCATCCATCCACCCGTCCACCCGTCCACCCGTCCATCCACCCGTCTACCCGTCCACCCATCCACCCATCCATCTACCCGTCCATCCATCCACCCGTCCATCCATCCATCCATCCGTCCACTCGTCTACCCATCTATCTACCTGTCCACCCGTCCACCCATCCATCCATCCATCCATCCACCTGTCTACCCATCCACCCATCCATCCATCCGTTCACCCACACACCTATCTATCATCCATCCATCCACCTATCCACCCGTCATCCACCTATCCATCCACCCACCTATGCATCCACCCATCCATCCATCCACTCACCCATCCACCCACATTTCCTTCCTTTCACTTTCTTCTCCCTACTCCTCTTCCCCTTTCTCTTTTTTCTTCTTTTCCCTTCTTTTCTCTCTCTCCATCTGAGCACCCAAACATCCATCCGCTTGAGTGTGACAGAGGCCCCGGTGTCTGAGTGTGACAGAGGCCCCGGCGTCTGAGTGTGACAGAGGCCCCGGCGTCTGAGTGTGACAGAGGCCCCGGCGTCTGAGTGTGACAGAGGCCCCGGCGTCTGAGTGTGACAGAGGCCCAGGCCTGCTGGTTCAAGCCCAGGAGACGCCTCCTGCGTACGGCACGGAGCTCCGTGAACACACCGGACAGCGAGCAGGTCACTGCACCGCAGAGCCCGTGTCTCTGGGACCAGCGGCCGCCCCGCCTTCAGCCCTGCCTCGGGCGGTCCTGCGCAGGCCTCCCCCGAGAGCGTGGACGCGGACTTCGGGAGCCAGCCGGGGCTCTTAGACGCCACTCCTAAGAGCGAGCTCCCTCACTGTGAGGCGGGCCCCAGGGTCAAGGGCGAGCCCCAGGGTCAAGGGCGAGCCCCTGCTGGGACGAGAGGCAGAGCTAGTGCGGGCAGCACGCGGGACGTGGACGGACTGGTGGAGAAGAAACGCGCCCATCCCTCTCGGACACAGCACCGGGAGAGGCAGGCGACGCCTCACAGCCATCGTACCACGGGGACGTGCAGGGGGCAGGGGGAGGGCCGGCCACCAGCGTCCAGCACTCATAGCCAGCACCTCTGGGTGACGAGTAAATGAGACGTCTGTCCACACCCTGCTGCACGGCCCTCGCGACCACTGGGCTGCTTCCCGCTGCTTCAGCGAGGGACCTGTCACACGGAACAGGCACCACGGAGACACGGCAAAATCCTAAACGCCTTTGTCTCGCGAAGGCTCAGAGGTTTTCCACTCACGGCATGATTACTTTGCTAGAAAAGTCCAATGGAAAGGGCGCTAGGTAACCGGTATTTAGCATATGATGTTTTTACTCCTATGAAAATCGAAAGCAGCCTATAATCATCGCAAGGGGGCGCGCTGAAAATCTCAAAAATCTCTTCAAACAGCGTCACCTAATTTCACATCTAGAGGTGGGCGAAGCTGGGGGCTGGAACTTTGAGAAATCCACACATTGTCTGGGCGCCCGGTCACGGCCCCAAAAAGCTGGGGCCACAGGACACCAGGTCCAGGGCGCGGGCTGAGTTTGCGGAGGTCTCGCTGGGCAAGGCCACCAGCGGCAGACGCAGACCCACTTCCCCGGGGGGCTCAGGACCCGACACCGGCCAGGGGCTTAAGCGGCACCCACTGGGGCCGGCGGGCGGCACCCCGGCCGACGTGGGGCGCTGCAGGACGGAAGGCGAAGGCAGGACACAGCTCTCCAGACTCGGGCCGCAAACCGGCCCTGGGGCCGAGCCGGAACCGGTCTCGTCTGTGCCTGGTTCTTCCCCGCGGCGGCACGGAGCGGTGACCCACACCCGACAGCCGCCACCGAAAGTGCAGACTGCAGCGGTTCCCGGGGCGTCGGGCTGTGCGACCGTCGTCACGGCCAAGGCTACGCCCTGTCCCCTGAAAGGGGCTGGCGGCGCGTGGCCGCGTCCTCCGCCGACACCTGCTCCGGGCGCGGGGGACCTCACAGCCCGGAGCCCAGCCTGCTGCCATCGGGCCCCGTGGGGGACGCTGGCCGGCTCCCGTGGGGGCCCCCCGGCTCGGCACGGGGTCTGCAGTGAGGGCCGTTCTGGAAGCGCCCTTGTGGGGTCCTTCCCTAGTCCCATGCGCTGCCCTGCGACCTGGCTCCTTCGTCTCCAGGCGGGGTGACGGGCTGGCCTCGGCGGGCGGCCGTGAGGGGGATGCGGACGCGGTGGCAGTGTGAGCCCACCGGGCCCTCGCCGACCCGGGAGCTGCCCAGGCCCGAGGCCCGTCCCGCCAGCCCCACCTCAGCTTCCTGTCCCCGCCTTGCTCCTACCCTGTCCCCAGGACCTGCAGGCCAGTCCTGCCCATCAACTCGTCCCCCCGCCTGGACTGTCCCCCCGCCTGGACTGTCCCCCGCCTGGACTGTCCCCCCACCTGGACTGTACCCCCGCCTGGACTGTCCCCCACCTGGACTGTGTCCCCTGCCTGGACTGTCCTCTCTGCCGGTCCCCGTAGCCCCGCGGCCAGCTCGGCACTCAGCCACGGAACCGCACCGTCTGAAGCACTGTCCCCATCAGATGGCCTGCACCGCTGAAGTCACATTACACAGCTGCTGCTGGTTTAGCATCTCTGCCCCGAAACAGAGCGCGGGCCCCCTGGGAGGGGACGCGCCCGTCGCCCGCCCCGGAGCATCCCCGCTCCCAGAAGCGAGCCCGGCACACCGCAGCGCCCGGGGGCTGGAGCTGCGAGTCCACACTCAGCACAGGCCCTGCCAGCGCCCGGGCCACAGAGACACCTCCGCGTGGGCGCGCTGCCCACCCCTTCCCCGTCACCCCCCGTGACGCACTCGCCGCCTCGGGCCTCCGCCGGGGGCTCTGCGCGGGTGAGGGGCACTCAGTGGAGGGTTTCCCAGACCGCGAGCGGGGAGCGAGCGAGACCGCGCCTGACGGGAAGACGCGCCGTGGGCCGGTGTGACACGTGTGCTCCGGCCTCCGGCCAGGGCCACCGGACCCACGTCGACTGGCTCTGTGTTTCTAGGTAGCAAATCCCCGACCTACCGGCACGTCTTCTGAAAACCACACGTGCACCCGTGCGCGTGCACACACACGCGCGCGCACGCACGCACACGCAAGGCCCAGGCGCGTGGCCCCTACCTGTGTCCGGTGCCAGATCACGGACGCGCGGGAGTGGCCCAGCTTGTTGCGGCACGGCCCTTTGTCGTAGTGGATCAGCAGGAAATCGTCCTGGGGAGAGAGCCGGCCCGGGTCAGCGACGCGTCCCGCCGGGGCCGCGGTCCCGTCCCCCACGCTGACGAAAGGGGGTGCGATGGGCCCCCGCCCCCCATGCACGCAATTCCCCGGGGCCCGGCGGGCACCCCTGGTTTGCAGCAGAGGGAATCTTGTGATGCACAGTGGGACCGAGCAGGCCGGGGTCTTGCCGCTCCGAGGCTGCTCTGGGCCGTGCCTCTCCCACGGGTTCCGCTGCCCCGTGGCCTCCGGTCGTCCAGGTGGGACTGCCCCGCACTGGACGGCTTCTGCAGCTCCCGGCCATCCCCACTGGCTCCAGACGGCCCACCTGCGGTGCCTCCTGAACCTTCTGTTACTCAGGGGCCAGCCCGGAACCAGCCTCTCTGCTTCCCTAACTGTCCAGAAGGGGGCAGTGGCTCCCGACTCTCGGGGACGCGGCCCGTTCCCATCTCCTTCTGGTGCTGTGTATGACATTCCGCCTGACGGCCACCGCCTTCCATGATGACCTGCACTGGGCTGCCGGCCGCCGCTCGCCGACGCCGGCCGGGCCGACGCGGCTCCCGCACAGGGCTTGGCACGCAGGCCCGACAAGTGCCAGCCAGCTCGTGGGAAGGGGCTTTCTGGACAAAACCCTCTGCCCAGCCCCTGAACAGGAAGTGCTGTCCCCCCACCCCCTTTTCACTCAGTAAACAGCACAAAGGAGGGGCCGATGGCTGCGTATTCCTTCGGGGAGGGTGCAGACAGACACCCTCCTTTTGAGAAGACAGTGAATACGCACAGGGCCCAACGTGTCTCAGGGGACGGGGCGTCATTCTCGCGAGGGCTCCCTGGACACAGCGGCCGTTGTCTGGCCCTCAAAACCGACGCTGCTAGGACGGCCGGGCGGCTGCGGCCAGGGCCCGCCCCTCACCCTCGGCCACCACATGCCTCGAGCGTGTGGGTTTGCAGCTCGGCCTCCGGGGCCCGAATGCCCAGTGGTGCGTCGTGAAATCCTGGCTTTTCTGGGGTCCTAGCGAGAAGCCTCTGAGGGAGGGGGGACGCCCCCGCCTCCACTGCCGGCCTGCCCCCCTCCCCCAGGCCCCTCCTCTATAAGGGGGGTGCGGGTGTAGACAAAGGTCAAGGCTGCTCCAGCCGGACCTCCGTCTTCTGGGAGCCACGGGCGAGGCCTTCTGCCCCCCGCGAGCCCTGGCTTCCCGCGGCTGCATCGCCGCCTTCCCACGGACGCTAACCCCCCGCCCCCCGACCGCTGACGTCAGTTCACGTCTCATTTGCATTTCCCGTTTTCCCATAATGCCCGCCGAAAAGGCTCGCATCGCAGGCTCCTGAACAGCTTTGGGACCTGAAAGTTTTCTGAAAGTCACATCGCGTCGCGTTGCCCGATCCAGGTGAACACGAGCCGGGGACACTAGCAAGGACAAGCCCGGCTGCACGGCGCAGTCCCCTGGACGGCTCACGGGACACGTGGCTTCCCGGGCTCCACACAGGGATCCTAGGTCCAGGGCGGGGCCCAGCTCCGAACCTTCCTAAGTGGCCCCGACCCAACCCGTGGTGACCGGTGCTTGACGGCAGGGGCCCGTGCCGGGGGCCAGACCCCTCAGCTCGGGACACAGACACCCTAGTCGTGGCCCCGAGCTCTAGTTCCGGCCATGCTCAGGCCACGCACTATCTACGTCCAGTGCCCTGGTGGACTCACTGCGTCTGCCGGCACAGCGCCCCGACCGCCCAGACCCGGTGCCCGCGCCCCAGGGCCGCCAGTGGACTCTGAGCCATCGCCCTGCAGCCCTCTGCAGGGGACCTGGCGCTAAGGCGTGATGCGCCTCTCAGCGTGCAGGCCACCGGCTCCCGGATGTCACGGACTGGGCCGCCACCCCCACCCCCACCCGGAACTGAGCCGAGGCCGTCAGGGCATGCCCCCCGAACGAAGTGGACGCGCGTTTAAATAGTACCTTCCTTCTCCCTACAGAAGCTCCCTAAGATGCTTCAACAACGTGTACGCGACTCCCTGTGACGCCGAATGTGCTGGCGGGGCCTCGCGGCCCACCTGCCCCCGCACCTGCCCGGAACACGGGGGCCTGTTTGCAGCGGGGACCACCTCCCCGACTACCGTTCAGAGAACTCTCGCTGAGCTCCACGGTGGGAACAGAAACCGCAGCGTGTGGGCAGAAAGACGCAAACCGGGAAGACGGTCAGAGGTAGGAATAAACTCCTTACGACAACCCACCGCGCTCACGTTGGAGCTTTCGTCAGAGCCTGGCTCACACGGCCTGACCTGGCCCAGAGCTGCTGGGATGTAGGGTTTGCAAGATCAGAGTGTGGGTGCAGGTCCCACCCCTCCCTCCTTCCGTGCTTTTGAGAAAGAATATTAACTGTCCCAGACGTCTTAAAAAAGGAAACAGTGATTCTAATTCTCACGGAAAGATTGCACGTGTTATATAAAATAAGTATGTAGAAGTCGCACAGGGACAATCGCTTTGATAATGTTACCTACTCATCTTTCAAAAACACATAAAAGTGCACGTGTGCTTCCCTTCTGACCATAAGGCGTACATGCCAGTGAAGCCCGGGGTCCTTACGACTTGGATTATACTTGGTTTTGAGTCCTGGCTCTAGAAATCATTCCCTCTCTGCAAGAGACCTCGCCTTCCCCCGGATGACCAGCAACCCCCGAGGCGGCAGGAGACAGGAGCCCAGACCTGACTGATGGTCATACTGTGGGGACTTCTGGCAGGATAAAGGTAACATCTTGACCTAAGTTATATTGCAGCTCCTGAGCCCCAAGGTAGAACGACGCCCTGGCTACTTTCCCATGAAACTAGACAGAGGGAGGCCAGAAAAGACCTCAGCCCTGTCCTCAAGACCGAAAGAAAGGATGCATCACCCGCCTCACCTCCGACCAATCAGCTCCCAGCATGACGCTGAACCATTTGCCCCAGAGAATCCGTAACCTACACGCCACTGGAGAGCGAGGTCTCAATTCCCTAAATAAACCTTTACTTTCTTTGCTGCAGACTCCTGTTCGTGTCCCGTTTGGCTCTGACGTGTGCAGACAAGTGAATTCCTTTCATTTGGTGACACTGGGAGGGAATGGGCAGCAGAGAGGCAGGAGCGTCACGGGCCACACCTGTGAGGATGCAGGGGGCGGTGCCCGGCCGGGGACAGAGGACGGGGAGGAAGTACTCGCAACCGTTCTCACTCCCTGACGCTCGTCTGGGCGGGAGACGGGGCCTCGGGGGGGAGTTCCCGCGAGGAGGGGGGGCTGCGTGGAGTGCACCCCGTCTCAGACGAGCCGCTGGCTTCCAGCCCTGCCCTTATGCACTCGTCTCCAGTCGCTGCTACTGGCCTTCATCACCCACCTGATTCCCTCAGAATCTGCTTTCTACGGCCACCGGGTCACCTTCCAGCGGCTCCTCGTTTACCAAGAAAAACAGGAATTGCTTGGCCATGGGCACAGTGACTTTCAGGAGTAAAGCGCAGTGTGGGGGCCTCTGTTCAGGTCGCACAGGGCCCCACGCACCTGGGCCTCCTGCACGGGCAGGAAGCAGGTGTGCGAACTGAGTCCGACCGAGAGGGGCTGCCCCCCGAGACCAGAGCACAACGAGAGGCTTTGTGTTCAAAGGATCGGGCAGCCGGGCTGGCCTCCCATGCCTTGGAACGCGACCACAGTAGCAGGGGGCGGTGGCAGCAGGGACAATGCCTGACCCAGAAACCAAACCCGTCCGGCCATTTCCGATGCCCCCCCCCCCCGAGTAATATCAGGGGGATCTGGCAAATCACAGTAAAACCAGCACTTCCGTTCCCCGTTAGGAGAAGTTCTAAGGAGTGGCAAACGGCACGCCAGAAATTAGATACTATGACTTCACAGTCGGTTTTCCAAAAATTATTGGAACACGGTAAAATGCAAAATTATATACATAATATATGCTATAAAGGCTCTCTCTATATATGGACCCTTCTATACAGCGACTTCGAGGGCCTGAGGCATCTGCCCTGGGTGGGCCCACCACCGCTCCGCACCCGCACCCCAGGGCGGGCGCCCGCTCCCGCACGACGCCGGCCGCGGCCGCACTCACGTCCAGGGACTCCAGGCAGTGCCAGCAGAAGGCGTGCTTGCAGCTCTTGCACATCATCTGGGCGCAGCCCTCGTCTCGCTCTATGTAGACCTTGCACTTGGGGCAGCGCTTGATGGGCGCATCGTCCTCCTCCAGCTTGAAAACAGAGCTGTGGGGAGAGAGTCCATCAGGGCCCGGCCGCCCGCAGGGACGCAGGGGCTCTGTGCCCGTGGCCCTGGCTGGGACCGACCACGAGCTCATCTAGAGGGACCACAGTCACGTGTTATTAAACGAGATGAAACAAAGCCCAAGAAATGAAAACTCCAGAAAACAAATGATCGAAAACTGTGAATCAGTCAGTTGGATTTAGGGAAAAAAGGAGCGACATTAGCACACATCTGAATTTAGACTTACGTAGAGACGAACAAAAGAAAACGTGACAAAAGGATTATGACGGAGTCACCGGGGTGACGGAGTCATAGTCAAATCTCACGTCCTGGTTTTATATATTTGTATACTTTGCAAAAGGCTGATAACTTTTATTCATTTTGCTGTTTTCAGAAAAAAATAAGTGTGACACGCACACGCTGATTGCTTAGTTAGATCTCCCTGGCCTGTCTTGAAAGAACCGTCTGGAGGAGTCGGCCTGGGCTGCAGACGTCCGGGCGGTGTGACAGGCTCTGAGCCGGGGTCCGGAGCTGGCTCGTCTACAACCAGCTGTGCAGCAACGCCGAGCCTCGGTCTCCTCATCGGTGCGGGCGTGAGGGACGATTCGGGGAGAACAGCGCATGGCATGGTGTCACGCATGTGGGACGCACCCAGTGAATGACAGCAGCGGTTCTGAGCTGCTGACGGAGGTAACGAGGCTGTTCAGCTGTGACCACGGACGGACGTCCCCCGCGCTGTTAACTTAAGAAGTGCGTACGGGGCCACATGGACCTGGTACAGGTCGACTGCACCAACTAGCCGTGGCCTCCTTCTGACACGAATGTGTTTTCCGCGAAGCGCCCCAGGTCACCAGCCTCTGACCCGGGCATCGAGGCCGACTGTCGCGCTAGGTGACATTGCTTTGGTTTGAAAGCCAGGTGTGACCTCAAAGCAAGGGAACCGATTTTCTGCTGTGACGCATCGGCTCATTTTGAAGATGGCGCCAGGCACGGGGCCGATGTTGGCGGGAGCGTCTCTCCAGGGGACTCTGACGCAGAAGCCGTTACACGCGGAGGGGACGTGAGCCACGGCTTCGAGGGGGACAAGGAGTCCCCAGGAGGAGGGGGGGCACAGCGCAGGGCATTCCGGGCTCAGGCGCAGGGGAGAGGGCTGTGTCCCGGGGTCGCCGAGACGGTCACTGCGGGCTGAGCCGGAGAACGAGGCGGGGACAGCAGGGTGGGGAGAGAGGCAAACGCAGCAGGCAGCCACCACGCCTCGGGGTGGGTGTCGGAGTCCGCACGTCGGAAACAGGGTCTCGGCAGCGACGTGACCGACTCTAACCGGACCGCACACCCTTGCAGATTTCGTAGGACATGCAGGGCTGAACGTCATCGACTTCCTGCTGCATTTCCAGGGGCACAGAGTGGTCCCGCAGTGCCCACCGGGGACCCGCTCAGAGGACACAGGAGGGCAGAGGCGCAGCAGCGACCGGCCACACCCCGTGACAGGGTCCCACATTAGGGGGGTGTGGCCACCAGGGCCTCGGGCAGCTGGGAACCGGCTGGGGTGTCACACCCAGCGCCCGGTGACCACGGCTCCTGCTCGGCACCGGTTCTGACCACCGTCAGCAGGACGGCGCCTTCGGGCCTCACGGGACTGAGAACGCTTCCCAGCCCCAGCTCCCCGTGTGCTCGTCCTCTGGACAGACAGGGTGCAGCCCGCCTCCTCCACATGGCACGCAATCCGTTCCCCAAAACAAATAACAGACAGATAGACCCGGGTGTGGACGAGGCTCGAGGGGAGGCGACTGATCCAGGGGCAGCACCCTCCTCCCCCCCGTGGCTCCCCGGGGGGGAGCCACCCCCTCCGCTGGCTTCTCCCAGGCCCCGGCCCGTGCCTGCTGTGCACAGAGCGTACCTGGTGTCCCCGGGAAGGAAGGTGACCGGCGCGGTCTCCGGGCAGCCTTGGCCGGGGTGCCAGCTGGCTTTGCAGGCGGAGCAGAATTCCGTGTCACACGCTTTGCACTGCACCAGCTGCGGGGTCTGCAGGGCCACCTCCTGCAGCTGACACACAGCCTGGCAGGTGGACGCCGGGCACCAGGTCCGACAGGGGTCCAGGAGCACCTCTAGGGTGGGAAGACAAGAGGGGCGAGTCAGGCCTCGCAGGCGGAGGGGCTCGCGGGCCGGGCCGAGGGGTCGCCTCAGCGCATGCTTCCGTTTTACCGGCGGGGAGACTGTCCGAACGACACAGTCATCACGAGCCGGCTATCTGGCTTTGTCCTCGCCAGGCGCCCCCCGCCTCCGACCTCAGTCCAAGTAACCCTCGAGGTTCTTTGGAGACGCTGCTGCCTGCCCCCAGCAGGTCCGTGGCCACCTGGGGCCGCCCTGCTGGCCCCCGGGCTCACAGAAGTCTGGCCTGACAGCCTGCCTGGGCTCCCTCCATGGCCCACACTCATGGTCCAGGTACTGTCCTCTCCCCAGGGCACGCCTTCCTGTGCGTCTGGCCCTGCACGGGGCAGGCAGAGCCCCTGGGAGAACGTTTAAAGATGGGAAGGAGGGACGGGGGTGGCCAGTCTTCTCATCAGGTGGCTCACCGGCCTGACGCTGTCCCCTTCCCAGGCTGAAATCTAAGCCACGGGCACATTACTGAGTGAATGGCCAGGTCTCCATCCCAAGCGGAGCCCACGCAGCTAGGAAGC
>JAQQSQ010002638.1:0-10491 GCA_028627145.1 Eidolon dupreanum | reverse complement strand
TTGGGATTATTTTCGGGGTGTACCTGTCACGTGGGAAGCATCGTTTTGTCCCAAGTAGGTGACACGCAGCCCCTTTTCGTTCTGGGGTGCCGGGGAAGGTGTAGGGTGGCCTTCATCTTCTCCGGGGAGGCCATTCTGCCCGACCCAGGCCCTGCCATCGGCGGCCGCTTCTCAGCAGCTGTGAGCCGAGGGCACTGCGGGCCCCTGTGGATTTCTGGGTCCTTTGTGTTGGAAGACAGACATTGCACTGGGGTTGACAGAGCTGCCTGTTCAAAGCGCCTGGACCCACTGTCCCTGAGCATGGCGAGGTTCATCCTTTTATTCCTGTGTTCGTGTCTTCACTTCCTGTCTATTCCCACATGGGATTTTTATAATAGAAACCACGTCTAAAATTAAACCGTAACTGAGCTATTGTAATACATAGTACGTAAATAATAAGGATGTCACATTGGAAAACTTGATGAATTTTCAGTGATTTTCAAAATATTTTGGGCATAGGTCGAACCGGGCACTGTTCTTTACGTGGATTAGCACATTCTGCCTCATGAGACCTGCGTGGGGGGGGGGGAGGACTGTGGTGACGCTGTTTATGCACACGGGAGCTGCGCTTCATGGAGGTGACGAAGCAACCTTGGGCTTTTGTCCAGGGAGAGGTGACCATACAGCCGACCGTGATGGAGGCATGGTGCCTTCCGGTGTAAACCAGCCCAGAATGGGCTGGGGGTTCTGGGGTTCTTTCTAGCATTGCAGCTGGGTGTCTACGTACCCAGTTTATCTCTGCCCAGACTGACACATCTGAGATGGGGAGTTCTAACTAAATAACTGTTTTTCCTGATAAGAATATGACAGGTCAAATCCCACCCCCCCATGAGGAATGAATAAACGACTTCTAATTATAAAATGAAGAACTTTTTAATATCTAGCGAGGCATCGTCAGAAATTTCCTTTTAAGAGCAGTCATGAAAATACACTATGGAAATGAGACTTATTTGTAATGCCTGCTCCTTACTTTAACTCGGTTTTTAAGCTGGTTTTCTTCACTAAGTTTAGACCAGGTCGGACCAGGCTCTGCAGCTTCAAGCTGAAGAGTAAGACAAGATAAGACAGGGCCCCATTGTCTCAGCGGAAGACGTGTGTTTGTGTGTGGCGTGGCTGATAAACATTGTGATCAGCATCATGCTAGAAACGTGCCGAATGTCACAGGAGCATGCGATCCCTTATGATCCTGAAAAGTTATGGTTTCGTTTAAAGGATTATTTCAGAAATAATAGTGTGTTGCTCTTTTGCATTCATTTTGATGATTTTTGTTTGTTTGTTTGGGCGTGGTTGAGAAGTAGTTTTCTTTTGACGGAAAACCCCATGAATCAGGGACCTTGTCCTCTTTCTTTTCCTAGTGAATTTCTTTGAGTCAGTGGATAAATGCAAATATAAAAACTATTGGTCTATAATAGTAACTGCTGACTGTGATTCATATTCGTGAGCCAGGAAAATCTGAATGTGGAGATTTTCTTGCAAAAAGGTCACTTGGTGGGGTGATTTTTGTTTGTTGCTGTCCGTTGTTCATCTCCCTCAGTTTCTTCGGGCATGTAGCTGAGACTTTATATGACACCCGGAAAGGTCGCCGTCAGCGGTCTCATTTCTTGACCCGCCACCGTTCAGAGGCCTACACCACCAGCTCACGTAAGAAGGGCTCGTGAGACCATGTGCTGGGCAAAATGAGGGCCACCCCAGAAGAGAAAGCTAAGTAAAACAACACCTGCTGGGAACTCCAGAAGCAGGAGATGGGGTACTTCTCCCACCCTCGCCCCGTGTTCGGTCCCTCACTTCCCAGATGGATCAGGAGTAAGGGCGTCTTATCTCAGCTCGGGTTTCTCAGAATGTCGTTTGTCCGCCGATTCTGTCAACAAATTCATCTCTGCCGGTAACTCCACCTCGACAGGCCTGGCATTCTCACGCTTCCCACTCAGACTCCCCCGGGGAACGGGTCTCATTGCCTCATGGGGGTCCCGTGGTCCTCGGGGGTTAAGGAGCTGTAGGCAGGGGCGGCATCCCACAGTACGTAATCTCCAGGTGGGCAGACGCTTTAGAAAGCAGACGCCCATGCACAGGCTCCCCCGGGACCTGCCCGCAGGTCCCCCTCACTCCCTGCCCCTGCCCTCTGCTTTCCGTTCTCTTTGGAGTTGCTCATGGCTCCCAGGCAGGTAACTAATCTGATGGGCGTATTCGTGGTGTTAGCCCACCCCACGGGGAAGTGTTCCTTTTCTGCAAGCAATTCCAGAAGTCAGAGGGCTGACTTAGGGCCAGATGTCTTGGGCGATGGGCAAGCGTTCGGTAGTGAGTTTCGTTTTCAGGAGCCGGCTTTGCTTTTCGTGTATACAGTCGTCCTCCACGAGACTGTCCGTGATTTCTGAGACCCTCTTACCACTGCTAAAGAAGGCAATGTTGCTCGTGGTGCTCCACGGGCCAACTAATAGCATAACGCCTGAACGGCATCACGTCATTTAATTTCCAGTTGATCTTTGAGGCCGAATAATGTTCTTGTCCACTTTATCGGTGAAATTGAGGTTTATGTCCATGAATTGCTCAAGATCACATGCGTAGTACCTAATCAAATGGACATCTCGTCCCAGGCCCCTGTCTCAGGGCTTGTGCTGTTAACCAAGATGAATATCATTATTATTTAATGAATAAAGTTAGAGCCTAAGCTTTCATTTCAGGTCCGTATCATTTCAGTGTGTAAATATCATAGTCACTTTCATTCTGTAAAGAATATATATGCCAAGTTCCTAGTGATGACTGGACAGAAACATGAAACCTTGACCAAAGGTTCTTTTTGTTGTTTTTCGTTTTTTTTTTTTTTTTTTGGGGGGGGGTTATGGTACCAAAAACTATAAATAGAGCTTTACATTATCAGAACAGACACTTAATATATGAAGAATAAATTTAGGCTTCACGTTACATGATGAACTTGTGCAGCCAGCTCACGTGCTCCGTGCTGGTGACTGCACACATTAAAGTAGGACAAATGGTGATGCATTTAGGACTCATTGTTAACCTGAGGATAGGATTTTTTCCTGTTCACAGGAACTACTTCTTTACACTTGTCATAATCATTTCTGGCCCTTTATTTTGGGAGGCTGTCTAAGAAAGGACAAAAGAAAAATTACATTTCTGACTGTTAGCAATACTGAGAGCACACCTTGGTTCCTTTGCTTCTGGAAATTCTACAGGTTAGTTGGGTATCTGATCTGGGGATGGGTTGCCCTGCCCCCAGCAGGGGGTGTCGGGGACTTAAGAACTAATAGGCATTGACGGCTAATCAAGAAACTATAATATGTGTACCCCAATCAAACATGTGATATTTAAATATAAATTAGACTAGACTCGTATGATTAAAGATATTTCTGAGTGTCCAATCTACATATATATCTACATTAAGTGATTTTTTAATTATAAAAATATTATAAGACCGTTCTTTTACTCACAAGTTGTATACAGTAGGAACTTGGCTAGCGGATACACACATATCCATAAACATGAAGCTATGAATAAATGCATTTATTCTTACTAATGTCGTGTATGTATTTTTCTGAGAGGGAAAACCTATTTCTTCAGGGGAAAATGCTTTCAGGTGAAAAGTTATTTTGCAATTAAAGTTTAACTTTGTCACTTGAAGAGAACATATAATGACATATTTATGGGAAGAGGTTTGTTTTGGTATCGTTACCCTCATTTTACATACTGATAGAACCAACAAAAGCCACAGGTTGTCGCCTCCCTCCTTGCTCACCATTGCATTATTTTAAGACTCTTCGTAATGTACCTTGTAGGACATCGTCTCTTTTGTTCAGTCTGAATACCGCACAATGTCACTGGCTCCTAACAGAGGCTGGAGGGGTGACTTGTCAAAAGTCGCACAGCCAGGGGGAGACAGCAGAGCAGAGCAGGCACCCGACATCCTGGCCTTGATCTCGGCAATCCTATCGAGCTGGAAATCCGTGGTGCTTGATTTGCGTCGTCTCCTAATTTTATTTTAGAATAGAAGAGTTAAGTGTGAGCCCACTGATACTTGAAAAATGTACTGAGTTGTCTATTTTTGTGTTTTTATTCTAGGAATCATTGACATACAGTAGCTCACAGCATGAGGCCCCACGGACTGCCCTGAAAGGTAAGCTTCCCACAGAGAGGAGGTTTCCTAAAGGTACACCGCGTTGATTGGCATCCTTTGTTTCTATGGAAACAGCGAGGTCCTTTCCTTACAGGTTGATACCGTGAGAGCATTTCTGATGTTGTTTTGAAGGTCGAAGTTAATGAAGGCGGTGCTGTCGTGTAAATTAAGACTTGATTATAGGAAATTGAGAGCTGGCCCACCTCCCTGGAGGAAGGCGCTTGTGGTAGCTTTTCTGTGGTTCAGGTGGATTCGGTAATTTCGAAAACTTCGGAACTTGGCGTTATGGGAAGAGTATTGGGCATAAAGTAAAGGGTGTCGTACTTTGGTCAAATAGCCTGACAGGACGGGACATTTTATAAGTCAGTTCAACACAAATATGAAGTAGGCCCTACAACTACGGGTCGTTATGGTGGAGTCTTTGGGGGTAAAACTGGAGCAATGTCCCTCATGGTCTGTTTTCCTTACTAGAAGATACAGATCTGAAACG
The DNA here is from genome assembly GCA_028627145.1 of Eidolon dupreanum. NCBI lineage: Eukaryota > Metazoa > Chordata > Mammalia > Chiroptera > Pteropodidae > Eidolon > Eidolon dupreanum. The sequence goes on along the minus strand of JAQQSQ010002638.1, from coordinate 5,833 downwards.
GGCAGCCGGTGCCTCTTAGGTTCCGTGAACGGGGTGGCTGGAATCGACGGTTATTCTGCCCCATTGCTGGAGGCCACGCCTCCGGGGTGGTGTGGGCGGGGCTACGCCCCCCGAAGGTCTTCGGGGACACCTGCCTGCCGCCCTCGCACCTGGTGGTGGCTGACAATCAGGGGAGGCCCCTGGTTCGTAGTCCCCTCACTCAGGTCACTCTGTCTTATCTGACTCCCCCGACCCCCGTGTGTCTGCATCCGAATGCCCTTCCTGCTATAGGGACACCTGTCACTGGGTGAGGGCCCCAGCCACCCCAGTGTGACCCCATCTCAACGCGGGGGCCTCCGCGGAGACCTTTTCTCCAAACAAAGTCACATACACGGAGCTGGGAATTAGGATCTCGGCGTATCTTCTAGGGGGACGTAGCTCAGCCCCAGCGGTACCCATCCCTTGAAAGCGACGTGAGTGGTGTTTAAGGGAGCGCAGCATCCACGAAGCTGTGGGGAAGAATACGGACGTGGGAGGGTGGGCAGGGGCTCCTCCTCCCACTGCTGCACGCAAAATAGAACGCCGAGTTACCTTAAAAGGCGTAATAATGATCTCCGAATGGCCAACTTGTCTCCCAAGCGAGGTAAAAATTAAATATTCAGTCAAGTATAGGGATCGATGGCATCGCATGAAGATTACTCTGTGATTGTGACTCTCAGGGAAGATGATTTTTAACATTCTCGATTAAAAAAATATTTAGGGAACAACGTATTTCACTTATTCCTTGGATGTTTTTAATAAGCCAAGATGGAGTAAGGTATTTTTTTTTTTTTAATTTTATTTTATTAGTTTCAGGGATATAGTACATTGGTTAGATATTTATGTAGTTTATAAAAATCATCCCCCTGATTGCTCTTTCTCTCCTCCGGCCCTCCACCCAGCCGTCACATTCTGTAACTGCACCCCTGTGCCACACCCTGTCCCCGTGACCACCCAGCAACTACCGATCTGTGCCTCTTTAACCCTTCACCCCATTCTCCCAGCTGTCACCAGATTGCCCTCTATATTTGTAAGTCTGTTTTTGATTAGTTTGTTCTTTTTGTTCCTTAGATTCCACATGTAAGTGAAATCGTACGGATATTTATCTTTCTCTGTCTGACTTACTTCACTCAGCATAATAACCTCTAGGTCCATCCATTTCGTTGCAAATGGTAGGATTTCTTTCTTTTATGGCTGAGTAATATTCCGTTATAACCATAACTTCTTTATCCAGTCACCTATTGATGGGACTTAGGTGGCTCCCGTACCCTGGCTACCGTGAACAGCGCTGCCGTGAACATAGGGGTGCATCGATTTTTGTGAATTATTGTTTGGTTTTCTTTGGATAAATACCCAGAAGTGCAATTGCTGGATCAAAAGGTAGATCCATTTTTTACTTTTTTGAGAAACTTCCGGACTGTTTTCCATAGCGGCTGTACCAGTTTGCAGTCCCACCAACAATGTATGAGGGTTCCCTTTTTTCCACATCCTCGCCAACACTTGTTTTTTGATTTATTGATAATAGCCATTCTGACAGGTGTGAGGTGATAGCTCATTATGGTTTTAATTTGCATTTATCTGATGACTAGTGACACTGAGCATCTTTTCATATGTCTATTGGCCATCTGTATTTCCTCTTTGGAGAAATATGTGTTCAAGTCTTCTGCCCATTTTTAAATTGGATTGTTTGTTTTTTTTGTTGTTGAGTTGCATGAGTTTTTTCAATATTTTTGGATATTGACCTTTTATCAGATGTATCATAAGCGAATATTTTCTCCCCAGGTCGGTTTTGTTGATGGTTTCCTTTGCTGCACAAAACCTTTTCACTTTGATGTAGTCCCATTTGTCTTTTTTGTTTTCTCTTGCCCGAGGAGATATATCTGAAAAGAAATTGCTGTTAGCAACATCAGAGAGTTCACTGCCTACACTTTCTTCTAGAAGTTTTGTGGTTTCCGGTCTTACATTTAAGTCTTTAATCCATTTTGAATCTATTCTTGTACATGCTGTAAGAAGGTGCTCCAGCTTCTTCTTCTTTTTTTTTTTTTTTTTGCTTCTATCTGTCCAATTTTCCCAACACCATTTATTGAAGAGACTGTCTTTACCCCATTGTATAGTCTTGCCTCCTTTGTCATATATTAAGTGAGCGTATAGGCGTGGTTTTAGTTCTGGGCTCTCTATTCCTTTCCATTGATCAATATATCTGTTTTTAATGCCAGTACCATGCTGTTTTGATTACTGTAGCCTTGTAGTATAGTTTGATATCAGGTAGTGTGATACCCCCAAACTGTATTCCTCTTTCTCAAGATTGCTGTGGCTATTCGGGATCTTTTATGGTTCCATAGAAATTTTAGGATTATTTGTTCTAGCTCTCTGAAAATGCCATAGAGATTGCACTGAATCTACAGATTGCTTTGGATAGTGTGGCCATTTTAATGATGTTGATTCTACCTGTGGGCACGGAGTAAGGTATTTTTTTACCAACCAGATATCACTCCGTCGCAACCCCCCTGAGACTCAGTGGGAAGAACAGTGGCCACTCCTGATTTCTCACGAGTCTGTTGGGTCATCTTTGTGGACCCTCCGCTGTCCTGACGGGCCCTGCTCCCGTGTCTGGGGTCAGCCTGTGGGCTCCTTCGGGCAACTCTGCACCCCAGTGTCATCCAGCGGAGCGAGGCTGCTTCTCGTGGTGGTGGCTTCGTTCCAAGGGGTCCCGCACGTTCGCAGACTTGCTATGAACTTCTCTGTTTCTCCCCCGAGACTCGTGCACCTGCAGTCCGTCCCACCCGAGGCAGGAAATCCTCATTGCCGATCCTCCCTGGACCAGTTCCTAGCTCTAGGACATGGATTTGGGGGTGTTCCGTGTAACTTGGCCCTCGCTCACCTCTCTACCTTCATTTCTCTTTTCCAAGCCCCACCTTCCAAAGTCGATTCCAACAGCCTGAATTTCTTTAAGCTGTTTAAATACGGCATCTTCTTTCTTGCTTTCGTTCGTTCTGTTCCTTCTTGCTGGAATATTTTGTTTTCTTTCTCCTGCTCTCTTCTTCTACGTGTTCAACCACCTCATTTTATCGTTGAAGGAAGGCTCACCTCTTCCAGGAAGCCTTCTGTGCTTTTTTTTTTTTTTTGCCTGGGCCAGGCTTCTCTCTGCTCAGAACGTGAAGGCGGACGAGGTGACGGTCCCGTTGCAGTCACTGCTTGCTCGATGCTCTTACTGCCCACTGCGGCCTCCGTGAACCAGGTGATCACATGTCCCTCCACATCACGGTGTCCCTAGAACCCAGCGGCACACGCGTCAGGCGTGAGCGCGGGAACAAGGAGGGACCCAGTGCCATCTTCCCTGTTCCGGCTCCACTGTCTTGAAAAAAGTTTCAGTTGGCGGAATTTCCGAAGTTGAGACTGCGATGCAGGGGTCCGGACCCCTCCGAGTCTCTTGGTCCTCCTCCAGCCTTATCTCAGGAGGGCCTGGCGTCCTATCCCAGGTTGTCAGAGTGGCAGCCCCAGGATAGAACGGCCCCAAAACAGTTATTTTGGTTCATACATTTGCGTTTTTTGTTTTTGTTTTTTTAATTTCAAAAGGGAAAACAATGTATATTTTGTTGGCTACACTTAAAAATTAGATTTCACATGTCAGGACGGTTTTCAGATTCTCTCAGAAGAAATCAGGGCGTCTTGCTCCCCCGGGCCTGCATTCCCAGATGGCAGGGCGGCCACCCGAGTGCCATCTGTGTTCCTTTCTGTGCACGCTGGCGGATGCCAGGGGCCGAGGAGAGAGGAGACTGTGGACCGATGGCTGATGGCTGGGGTCCCCTTCGGGGCGAGGAATGCTCTGGAACGCGATGGCGACGTTCGCACACTGTGCGTCATGCCGTGTCATTTGCTCCCTGGGCCCCCACAGACACGCGAGCTCGATGTCGCCGGCTACACAAGGACATCAGAAGGGATGCAACAGGGAAGCTCAGCTCAGGCTCTGGGAGTCTGTCTCTGCCGATCCCGAGATCATAGGTTCAGAGGCTGAATGGGCCATTTAGTTGTCCCTGTCATATATCCATCAACAAAGTGGAAATAAGTGTGGCTTTGTGTTCTGAGCCCTGTGCTCAAGTCCTGGCCTCGAATATTTGAGGAGATAAAGTAACCCCTTTGAAGCCTTTTTCCCATCCGTAGAATGGAGACTGTGATTCCCTACATGGCCTCGCGTGGTGTAAAGCTGCTTTGTAAATCCCAGAAAACTGACTTCAGCCCGCACACAGAGAGCAAATGGAAGAAGGCAGTTGCGTTCTTTTTCTCTGGATTGCTACAAATAATTCCCATCTTTTGCTGGTGACATGACTCAACTAGATCAGGGGGAGGAAGTACTAATACAGGCTGCCACAGAGACAGACCTTCAGAATGTGGTGATAAAAGTAGCCAGACGTTAGAGGCCACGTGTCGTACGATCGCGTTTATGTGAAACGGCCGGGGGAGGCAGAACCACAGGGGCTAGTGGGTCCCAGGAACCGAGGGCAGAGGCGGCTGGGCTGACGGCCGAGGGGCGGGGGGTTCCTTTTGGGGGTGACGAACACATTCTAGAATTAGTTGATCGCACAGCCTTGCTAATATCCTAAAGACCACCTGATCCTACAGCGAACGGTGGCTTTGACGTTTTGGGAATTACATCCCAATGATGTAAGAGATCAGGATGTGCATTTTGGGAGGAGGACGTGATTTCTCCTTCGGCTGCAGCGACTGGAGAACGCAGCGAGATGAGCGGACTCCTCGGGCCGTCGGCGAAGTCGGTCCATGCTGTTTTCCGAAGAGTCCAAGGCCAAAGGCCAGGTCCGAGTTCGGACAGCGAGGAAGGACCGTGCGTGGTGCGAAGGTCGTGAGCACAGGGTCCGGCAGCGGCGGGCTCGTGTGTAGACTTTCGTTCCGTCACGTCCTCTCTAGGCCTCAGACTCCTCGAAGGGGGCCGGAGCCCTAAGGCCATTTTGTCGGGCTGCTTAAGACAGAGCAAGAGCCAGCGTCAGCACTCAGACCCCAGCCCTCCGCGGTCGACGCCTGCGAAGTCGCCGTCATCTGCTTGTCAGTTTTGGGCTAGCGCGTTCGATTTTGGGCAGCTCAACTGTCCCAAGGTTGGCTTCCCTTTCTCTGGCATTTTGCCCAAAAATGAAAGCGTGTCTCGAATTTCCACTTGCACTGGATGAATTTAATCAGCCCCGGGAGGCTTTTGAGACTGCGGGGATGACGGCCCACGGGGAACGTGCCTTTTGTTCTCCGAGTTTCTCTCGGAAGTCCCCGAGCCTCCCCTAGCAGAACAGCGTCCCCTGGCCCGGAGGGGTCATCAGCCGTGAGGGTGACGTCAGAGCCACGTCGTGGTGGCCCAACGTTAAAGGGTGGCTCTGCTCACTTCCGAATGCCGTTTAAGCTGCCGCCAGTGGGAAAATTAGCCGCGGCCCAAAAACGTACTGTGGTCCATCCTTTTTATCACTTACGATTTTTTTCCCTTACAAATATAGTAGTGGGTTTTTTCTTTTCTTTACCTTTGTCTTTGTCTTCGAAAATTGAAATTAAAATCACAGTGTGGGAATAAGGAAGATAACCGAGTGATTCCGTGAAGTATATCCTACATCGTAACATGAAGCAGGCATTTTTAATCTTAATTATGGACAAATGGCTGTGTGGCTTGCTCCATTTGGCCCAGTTGCCGCTCTGCGCTTCTCCTGATGGATAATGGATTATGCCGTGGCCAGTGGCCAGGACAGCAGGACACTTTGGGTCGTTTGTTCTCTCAGCAAGTATTTGTCAGGATCTAACTCTACGCCAACGTCTGTGTCAGGGT
>JAQQSQ010000263.1:0-14868 GCA_028627145.1 Eidolon dupreanum | reverse complement strand
GGACGTCCATGCCCAGGGTGCCAGCACGGTGGCGTCACGGGCCTGCACACAGCCCTGCCTGGCTGTGCCTTCGCGGGCTGGGACGGAGACGTGGTGTCTCTTAATAAGGGCACTGAGGCCGGCATGGGGTCCCCCACAATGACCTCATCTAAACCTAACCCCCCCAAAGGCCCCAGCTCCCAACACCGTCACAGTGGGAGGTTAAGGCTTCAACATAGACATTGGGGGTGGGGGAGGCAAACAGTCTCCAGTAGGTGCGTGGGCCAAACAGAGCCGTCTGGGCAGCCTGGTCACCGGCCCGCCCGCTCAGGGCATGTCCGCGGCCGGCCCGCTGAGGAGGCATTCGCGCTCACGGCCTGTCCCTCGGTTTACGCTCCCGAAAGTCCTTGGCCTGAGGGACGGTAGTTCTGCACGCCTCGTGTTCTCGCACCTCCGGCGGACTGTGTTTTCTGGGTGCAAGTTGGCTACTCCCTGGAGTGGGGTGCTCAGGTCGCTTCTCACCATGGAGCGGGACGCTGCTTCTGGCTCTCAGCCCCCAGCATGCACCGGAACCAACGGAAGGGGTCGCTAAAGCAGGCCACGGCCCCCACCCCCAGGCTTCCTGATCGAGCGGGCCTGGGGCGCACCCCGAGAGTTCACATTTCTAACAGGTCCTCAGTGCTGCTTCTGGCGTGGAGACCACAGCTCGAGAGCCGCCGATACCTGACACCTCCCCGCTGCCCCACGTTGCGTAAGGCTGGTGCTGGCGTAAGGCCAGGTGCTCACAGAAATGCGAACACCTGACCGTTTTCGTAAGTCGGAATGCAAGGGCACACTTCCGGTCTGGGGCTTGGTGAGCGAATAAATGCATCATTTATCTGACAGGTGTCAATACGTGCGTGGTCCGTGCTGGACACCGAGAGCCAGCACTGACAAAGCACAGACAGAACTACCCGCCCCGCCGGAGCCTAAATGTGAGGGGGAAAAGCTATCATTCATGGAATTTCTATCCAATTCTAAGCCCTTTCATGACTTATCTCAAATTCCCGCAAAGACAATAAAATATAGATGTCCTCATTCTCATTTTCAAGAGGAGAAAGTTGAGTCTCACATTGGTAAGTCACTCAGCATCAGCCAGCTCTGTCCCCAAACCCACGTGCTTATACCACACCGAAATACATGTGGCCCGTGCCACAATGGGACTTTTAGCAGAGACACCCTAAAAAGAAATCCTTGTCCGCAAAGGATGTCTTTTTCACTGCCATGACCTGGAGAGATCGCTGGGTGTGTGGGGACCTTCAGGTGTCCGATCCCAAGGGCTGGGATGGAAGGGTCCGAGACTGCGAGGAGGGGACAGCTGTCATGATGCTCGACCGCAGCCCCCTGTCCCGATCAGCTGGCCGGGAAGTTACTGCTCTTTAGGATTCAGAAGAAGCGTCTTCGGAACGGCGGCGGGCCGGGCCCTGGTCAGGGCCGGAGAGCCTGCCTTCTTTCGGTCCTTCGCACAGTCGCTGGTTCCGCGGCAGAGTGGGTGCCAGGCGCAGTGCTGGAAACCGTGGAGGACCCGAGCTGAGACTTTGTCCCTGGTCCAGAGGAGCTTGGGTCACAGCCGGATGTGAGCTGCCCTGGAGCGCATCGCCAGCTAGCCGGCTGACACCGGCAGGGCGGCCGCCGGCTGGGTCCGGTACCTCGCACGGCGTGTGCCACCGAACTAAGATTAGGCAACAGCTGTCTAAATCCCACAAGCCCCAGAGAGGCTGGTGGAGCGGGGACTCCGCTGTGGCCATGGGAAGCAGCAGGGAAGGTCACAGGCGCGGTGTCCTCAGACGCAGCCCGGCCACCCGGGCGGGCGTGCGCCTGTTCCCGCCCCTCGGAGGCATCCCCGCCTCTGCTCCCCTGCTCCTTCCGCAGCCACCTCTTCTGACCCCAGGGGCTGGGCCCTCCTCATGCTGCACTCCCCTAACGGCTTGCCATTCTTACCACAGAAGAGATCTGATGGTCTCACTGGACAATCAGAAGCCAGGATTTCTGTTTTCTTAAAAAGGCCTGGACGACACTAACTCAAGAAAAAATCGACATGTGTCAAATTTCCCTGCATCGTTGGGGCAGACACACAGATAGGTCCCCGAATGTTCAGCTTGGCACGGGGCGCCCCAAATGAAGACTGTATTTCTCCGAGCGCCGACCTGAGGCCAAGTTCTGACCAAGGAGATGGAGCCACAGAGCCTGGGGCAGATGTGTCCGTGAACTGCGGCCGGCGCGCCCGCCTCTGTCTCCTCCCGGGCGCTTTCTTCCAGCCGGGCTGTGACGCCTGCCAGCCTGGGTGCCACCTCGGGCCATGTGGGGGGGTAGTTAGAGGGGAAGCTGGGTGCCACCTCGGGCCACGGAGGGGGTAGTTAGAGGGGAAGCTGGAAGCGGCCTGGCTCCCTGGGGACGTGATGGAACAGAGCCAGGGACCACCGCCCTCGGGGCTCGTCAGCGAGAGGGAAGCAAACCCCACGTGGAAGCCATTGTCATTTGGGGGTTCTCTCATGCACAGCCAACCTTCATTCTGAGAAAACCATCACGGGGACTTTTCTTTCTTTGTTCTTTTTTTTAATGGAGGGTCACCGTGAAGCTTCTTCTTGGGGTCTCTTAGACGTTAACCCCGGTCTTTTCCATCTTCACATGCACCTGCTTCTTCAGGCCCCCGAGCTGAGTGATGGAGGGGAAGGATCATGGGCTGGGGGCACACACTCGCCAGCGCCTTCCCTCGCCGGCTTTCCACTTCCTCGTCTGAAAGATGGCCTCTAAACTCTCTTACGAGTCTGCTGGTTTCTAGCGCCAGGTGTGCTCAGCCTCACCTGAGCCCTGAGCCCGTGCTGCTGGTCAAAGGGACCTTTCGTTAGGGTGGAACATGCCCATCGTAGCAGCTCCTTGTGTTTTCAACCTGACATATTGCTTCTGTGGAAAATGCGACACATTTTTCTGAAAATCAATCATATCCATGAGCCTTAGGCTCGCAAGCCGAACCAAAACAATAAGTCAAAGATTCGGAGTTTGGGGGTTTTGGGGGAGGGGACATCTCTCCTCCAGGCTTGGCAGAGGAGGGGATACCCCCTCCTTAGCCCTGCGCTGTGATGGGGAGAACTATCACCTCCGAGTGACAGCATGCCCCCCTCACAGCCAGATGCACGGGACAGCTGAGGACTCGGGAGCCACGTGGGCGCCGAATCCCCGTGAGACTGCGCCTGGCTGTCTTCAGTCCGCTTCTGCTGCCATTCGAAAGCACGTGCTGTGGGGAGAGAAAGGCCGTGTGTCCTGAGCACGTCCGGATTCCCTCTCGCCAATGTGCGGCTTGTCCTGTTGGCCGCCGCGGCTGGAGCCTGGGCAGCACCGTGCACCAGGATGCTCGGGGAGGACGGGGCCGGTCCTGGCGCATGCCGAGGGACCCGCGTCCCTTCCGTCCTGTGCCAGGAGTCGGGGTGCGGCAGGGAAGCCAGCGTTCTCGGGGACCTCTGACCCGCGAGCTTCCAGTCTTTCTTTGGAAAAGGCCCTCCAGACCCTGCCTCTGAGTCGTGTCTTTTCTCCATTTAGAAACCCTTGGTCCCAGCCGAGGGCGTCTTCCTCATCGTCCCTGGCGAAGCGTGGCCCGCGGCTCTGCGCCTCCGCACGGGCGGCCCCTCCGCCCGCCACGCGCGCCATTCCCCTCACTTCTCCGGCCGATGCTTCCTTGTGCAGACGTCACCGTGTCACCGTCTGCCAGAAGCCTCCCCAGCTCTCAGGAGGGGCGCGTCCCGCTCCTGTGTGCCCTCCTGGCACCCTTGGCAGATGGCAGCTGTCCCCACACGTGGGAGCATAAGCTGGTCCACCACCTCGGCTCCGGGGGCCAGCGAAGCCGCTGGCAGGCGGTGAGGGTCGCGATGTTCACCGCACGCACGCACGGACAGGCGCTCCCTCCTCCCCACTCCTCCCAGGCTGTCCCGGGCCCCTCCCCCACGGTGGGACAGAGCCCGGGCCAGCGCGCACCCTCGCTCCCTCCCGGCGGTGGCCTCCGCAGTGCAGCCCTGCGCTGCTGCAAGCCCAGGCAGCGCGTCTGTCCACCGTGGCGCTAGCGTCCAGGCGGTGCGGTCCACGCAGGAGGCGGCCGACGGATGATGGACAGCTGAGCCCACGGATCCGGGACAGGCTCTGATGCACTGTGACCCTACGAAGACGCGTGCCGCTTTGGGGAACGTTTAGCATTAAACGCGAAGAACCGTGACGTGAGGGCGCCTGCCTGAGCTCACACTCCCCGCGTCTGCCTCTTCCTCCCGGAGAGGCAGGCGGCCGCGTGGTCCGGCCGCGTGCGTGGTTCAGGGCCCGGCCGGGGGTGGGACGTGGCCTGCCTCCCTGCCGGCCTTAGCGATTTACTCTGTGGGAGACCTCGCTGCTTCATTTGTAAAATGCAGATGATAATAATAATAGGATCGTATTAGGCTTCTCCAGAGAAGTAGAATGCATATATTCTACTAGAATGCATAGGGTGCGTATATTCTCACTTGTATATGTAAACGTCACTTGTGGAGGCAGAGCGGTCTCACGACCTGCCGCGTGCACGCCAGAGCCCGGGACAGCCCGTGTGAAACTTCAGCCTGAGTCCGAAGGCCTGAGAACAGGGGGCCGACGCTCTGAGCCCCGGACAGTGTGAGCACCGGAGGGCGTGAGCCCCGGACACTGTGAGCCCCAGATGCCGAGAGCCCTCGACACCGTGAGCCCCGGACACTGTGAGCTCTGGATGCCATGAGCCCCGGACGCCGTGAGCCCCGGACGCCGTGAGCCCCGGACACCATGAGCCCTGCTCTGGGGCCGAGAGAACCGGGGGAATGGGGAGGGCTGGCTTCATCGCTCGGCCTGTCGTTCCAAACGCCAGTCTCCTCCAGACACACCGCCACGGACACGTTCAAGCGACGTTTTGCCAGCTATCTGGGCATCACTCGGCTCGGTCAAGTCGACGCGTGAAGTTCACCATCACGAGGACCTACCTCGTTCGGCTGCTGCAAAGACAATACGCAGGAGGAAACAAAACAACGCGAGCCGCTCTTAACCTTGGTGCGGTGTCTGACTCGCAGTGTCTGATGAGCTCGGTGTCGTTCGCCAGTGTAGCTTCTCCTGCGATGACGCGAGGTTTAAGTGGGGCTCCTGGGGGGGCCAGGGCATGGTGACGCGGCCTTGGCAGCCTGCTCATCTATATGAGCGGTGTCCTGAGAGGTGCCAGGAAGCCGGCTACCCTGGCAGGCGTGGCATGCCACGGGCCTGGACAGAAGGCCATCCGGGACACAGGACGCGTTTCGGAGTCCCTCCTGCAGGCGGCCGGACGCAATGCCGCGTGGACAGTAGGTGTGCAAGACTGAATGTTCTCGTTTGCTGATGCAGAAAACACGCTGTTAGCCAGCCGCAGATGCTGCGAACAGCCGGTTTGCCGTTTGCGTTTGCGGGGAGAGTTTGCTCCTTGAGAGAGTAAGATTCTTCTCATTCCTTGGTACAGAGATGCGTATAAATTAGGTTGTAATCTAGTTTATGCAAATTTTTTTATTTTTGCATTTTCCTGCCTCCCAGCTCCTCCCAAAGTAAAATAGATGCAAAACAGTCTTTCTTCATTTCCTCCCTTTGGTTTGATTCCCGTAAACTATCCACATTAATGCGTTATTTCCAGAACGTCATTCTGGAAAGGTACGGTACCCCAGAAAGAAAAAAAGCTGGCGAGTGTTATAGGGTGTAAGAGGTTCTTTGTGCTATGTGTTGTTTGCCTACCTGTCTGCTTGCCTATCTGAGTGTATGTAACTTGTGCCAGCCAACAACCAGGCAGCCATTGTCACAGGCATGACTCCCTCCTCCATATCCCAGCCAGGTCAGAGGGAGGGACCTGGGCCACAGTGGTCAATGCTGAGATTTTCCAAGAATTAATGACCTGTGAAGGTGGGACCTGGGCCAGCCTGGCTCCCCCACCTGGGTCGAGAGTAAAAGAAAGGTATGCGTGCGCCTGTTAGCAGTGGGGACTGCGGCTGCTAGCCCATGAGACGTGCAGGCCTGTGGCAGGCAGCCGTGGCTGGCTGACCCGCCTGTAGGCCGGGCTGGGCGGTGGGCAGCTGGGGGAGGGGGTGCCGAGAAGGAAGCTCAGAATGCAGAAGCCGCTGTCACTTCAGTGGGCGGAACTGGAATCCGGACCTCCAGGCCCTGGCCCAGCACAGACCCCTGGAGGCCAGTGCCTGCGGCCCTTTGTGTGAGAGCCGGACTGTGTCCCCAGCCCTGACTGCTTCGCGTGTGTCCACTTTCCTTGGTTGGACTTCAGGGGGAGGGGCCGTCTCTGGTTTTTTTGGTTGGTTGGTTGGGTTTTTTGCAAGTGAAAGAGCTTTTTCTAAACCATGTAGTGTTACAGAGACCTGGGCTCAAAAAATTGGGGAAGGCACAGTGCTGGGAGGGCGCCTGCAAAAATGAGCCCACCAGACCCGCCCCCCTTGGGCCCAGGGCCCTTCCTGTTAAAATGGACCTCACTAAACGGGAGATTGTGCAGTGCTATGGGGAGGCGATAGAAACTATCTCATTCAAGGGCCGTGGAAACTGGGGCGCTTTTACTTGGAAAGGTAGAAGTTAGGGCAATGGGAGAGGTGTTTTCACGCGCGAGCCTGAAGGCACACCTGACTTGTGTTGTGGTCCCCAAGGCGAGAACCAGGAAGGGGCCGCAGTCCCAAGGAGCCGGGATGGAAAATTCTGGAAAGGAACTGTATTTCCTAAAGCCTCCTTCTCCTCTGCTCTGTAGTGTGGTCACCTCTGCCTTGCACCTTCCTCATACCACGCTGGTCAAGTCCAGGGGAGGCCGGAGCGACGTCCCAGCCCGCTCCCCGCCATGCTTTCTGGACTCGCCAGTCTCCCAACGTCCAAGCTGGGAAAACAGCTCAGCAGAAGGCAACTTCCGGAAGCCTACCAGTTGGTCAGGGCCTGGTGACCAAGGTGACAGGGAGGGAACCTGTCACTTCCACTGAGGGCAGGAATAGTTCACCTTAATAAGGGGGTGTTCTAAAAAAGGTCTCTTCCTCCTCCCACCCCCCCTTTTGTGATGTTCATACTATATCCTCACCTAGGACAATTATTCAATGCCAGACCCAGCGACATGGGACAGTGCCGAATGACTTTCAATGAAGGTCATGAAGGGATATTTCTACTTGTCCGCATTCGGGGTGTCTGGTCACCATAGAGTGACTTATTTTCCTATCAAAGGGACAGGGTCGTGGAGCACTCGCTCAGGCTTCCAGGATGGCTCAATCGGGCCGGGGCGTGTCCAGGGTTCCCCGGGCGCCCCCCGCGTGCGTCCTGCTGCTGTGGCCGGGGTCGGGCGGCGCTTCCCAGAGCGCCCGGCTCCCAGCCCTGCCTCCCTGCAGAGCTGCGCACAGCCGGCCACGGAGCCTTCCGCCCCGCGCTGCACACAGCGCCCGCCGCCGGGGTGAGTCAGCGTGCGCGCACCCCTCGCCCGCTCCACCCCGCACCTCCAGCTTTGCAGGGCGAGCCGCGCGGAGCGCTGCCGGGTGCGCGCACAGCACGCGGGACCGTGCCCGTGGCCTTGCGCTCGGCCCTCCCGAGCCCTCGGCAGAGCAGGCTGCGCTGCGTTCGGCCAAGGGGTTGAGAGCCGATAGCTTGGGGAGGGGTGCGGTCTGATTTTCAGGTGCGGGTCTCCCTCGTGCAGCCTGCCCTGCCACGCTTCCTCTTTTGCAGGCAGCTGGACCTCCGTTTTAGCCTATTTTCTGGGTTAGAACGTGCCACCCTCTCTTGGACAGAGGTCCCTAACCTCCCTGGGCTCTGCTCCCTCCCCCCACCCCACGGCACTGATCTTGGGCAGAGTCACAGTTCTCCAGACCCTTCCCTCTCCCCTAGCCCGCAGAGAGAGATTTAAAGATCGTTTTCTTCTCCTGGAGCCTTTAAATTCCTTCCTCCTGCGTCTACAGAGGGACCGCGGATCGGTGGGCCTGCACTGGGCGGCCTCCAGAATTCTTGTGGTCCACACTTGCCCAAGCCACACCCAGTCACACTCCACCTGCCGGAGGCCCCCCGCCTGGGGAGAAACAGGCGCTCTCCGCTTTCAGCCCGTTGCTACAGCACAAAAGCCTGGCCCGGCCCAGCCCGCAGGGACATGGTGTGCCCGGGTTATTCATTACTGGGGTTGGAGGCGGTCAGGGAGCAGGAAGCAAACCGGCAAGCCAGGGGAAAGGTGGCACAGAGGGTGGGGAATTAGTCAGGGTGACCTTCGAGGGGAACTCGGAGTCCTGGCAGGGGGTGTGTATCAGAGAGGGAAGGTGGCAAAGTCAGAGCTACAGCCCCAAGGTTAGACAAGGTCAAATGGAAATAGCTAATTGTAATTAAATTAGCTACTTAATAGCTCTTGCTCTGCACCAGGCCCTGTGCTCAGCACTTTCCCACACCTCCCATACAATCTTTGCAACAATGTAGCACTTCGCTACTTTTATAGCTAAGGGAGCAGCCTTGAAGAGGACAAGCGACTTGCCCAAGGTCACACAGCTAGCACGTACTGAAGCTAGGAGTGTGACCGCAGGCCTGTCTTGGTCTTCAGTAGGTCGCTCTTTCTGGTGATGCCATTGGTGGGTGAAACAACTCCGGATGGTCTAGAGCAGGGGTCTCCAACCCCCAAGCCAAGGACTGGTAAGGGGCTGTGGCCTGTTAGGAGCTGGGTCACAGCAGGAGGTGGGCGGCTGGCGAGTGAGCAAAGCTCCATCTGTATCTGCAGCCGCTCCCCAGCGCGGGCATCGCTGCTGCGGCTCCACCTCAGGTCCTCAGGCGTTAGAATCTCACAGGACCACCAGTCCCTGGTGCCAGAAAGATTGGGGACCACTGGTCTAGAGTGGCTGGGAAGATGGAGACTGCATCTGGTGCCTGCGGGGCTGAGATCATGTTCTCCATTGGCAATACTGGCTTTGGGAAGAAGTGGAAGGGCCCTAGGAAGCCCAGGGGAGGTCGGTTTAGAATGAGATGCTGCATTGGCTGTGAAGGCATGACCCTCAGAACTTGCCAGAAACCTACCAAGAGCTCGAATGCAGGGGAGGGAGAATGAGCAAAACTAAGGAGCTAAAACTGGAGTTGGGGGTGGGGGAGTATCCCCTAGAGGAAAACAGTAGGTCAAGGACAAGAGAGAAAGCTCATCCTGGCCAGACACAGAACCAGCCTACTTGACATTCGCTACAGCCTTAGAGAGCTAGAGAGCTAAGGTAAGACAACTCGTTTTTAAGACAAAATAGAGGTTCTACTTAAAAATCCGTCACTGTGAGTCCTCCACATACTTTGTTTTACCATGTGCTTCTACCCGGTGAGGGCGAGAGGGATGGGGGTGGGAAGGGTGGAAAAGGGGAGCACGCACACAAGGGCAGCACACCCACCGGCGACCCCCTGGTCCTTTCCTCTTCCACCTCCCCCCACTCACCCTTTCCTGCCGACTGCCCACATGCTCTCCTCCCTTACAGAGTCAGCGCCCAGTAAACACATGCCCCTGCAAGCAAGCGACCTGTCCTGCTGGAAGCTCCTGCCTGAGATGCCTCCCGCTGGGGGCGGGGGTGCGACCAGGGGCATCACTCCGCAGCTGCAGCCTCTTCCTGCATTCTGCCACCGCCTGGGCCTTCCCAGCATGAACGCTGCAGGGGGCAGAGTGGGGTGGCTTCCTTCTTGTGCACTGTTCTCAAGGTTGCCCTGGACAGAGCCCTGTATGTAGCAGCCCCTCTGGGGCTGAGTGGACAGGAGGCTGCTGCTTTCCTGACGGTCAGGTATTGTCAGGTATTTGCCCAGGTCTTCCAGGCGGGCCTGGGGAAGGATTAGTGGGAAGGAACTCATTCCATTCAGTTCGCTCTTGCTCTCAGACCTCCAAGGTTGACCTTGGAGACAGAAAGGTGGCTGGGACAAACATCCGGACCCTGGGGGATTCCTGGAGACGGGGCTGGGAACCCTCTTTTCCCAGGATGGGCTGTGTTCTCCCTGGGGCTGGGGCTTGTCCCCAGCGAATGCGCAGGCCCCTCGTCTTTTTCCACTGTGTCACTGCCCTGAGAGGTTAGTGGAGCCGCTCTGGGGCTCAGCGGAGCCCAGCAAGCTGAACCCAACGAGTCTGTCTGGCTTTTCAGCAACAGGGGCTGAGCGACAGCAGGGGGGCTGCAGGCCCAGGACTGCCTCGACCGTCCTGCCGTCTGAGCTGGGTCTCGCGTCCCTTTCTGTCCCAGGGACTTTACAGCACAACAAAGGGGCACGAAAGCATGGCAGTGAGACTACCAGCCGCTGACCCGGTGCCAGGGGGAGCCCTCGGTGGCCGGGTCACCTCAGACCGTGTCCCCGGGGGTCTGGACTGGTGCGGGCCGCCTGGCAGTGTGACCGGGGTCCCAGGGAAGACTGGCTGGGGCGGGTCGGCCGCCTCCACCTTCCGGGCCGCCGCCCGGTGGGTCTGGCAGCTGTCCAGCTCGAGGTGGTTCGGGCCGCCCACAAGGCGCAGTCGGGCAGCCGGGAGCCGGGGTTGCCGGCGGGCTGGTCGGGCAGGGGAGGGCCGGGCCGGAACTGCAACCGCAGCGGCGGGGACAGCCGAGGGGGCGGCAGGTGCAGGAGCGGAGGGGCGGGGCGGGGCTGGGCAGAGTCCCCGGCTCTCGGGCGTCCCGGAATGACCTCCCCCCGCCCCGCCAGGGCCGAGGGGGCGGGGGCCTGCAGCGGAGGGCGGCCGGGAGCGCGCGGGCGAGGGCGGGCGCCCCGGGGCCCCGGGGCGTCTGCGGGGCGCCGGGCGACGCAAGGGCAGGGCACCCCACTACGGAGCCGGGTGGGTGGCGCCCGCGGGGAGCGCGGAGCAGGCTGCGCACCGTCCCGGCGCCCCTCTCCGCGCCCCCGCGCCCCCGCCCGCCGCGCGGCTCCTTTGTGCGGGCCCCGTGCCCGCCCCCCGCGGCCGCGGCCCCGCCCCGCGCCGGCGATTGGCCGGGTGGGCGCCGGCGGGCAGGGCCCGGGGCCGGCGCGCCGCGCTATATAGTAAAGGTGGGGCGCGCGCCCCGCGCCAGTTGCTACGCTCGCGCGCCGCGCCCGGGGCCCGTCCGCCCGCCCGCCCGTCCTTCTGCCTGTCTCCGCAGAGGTCACAGGAGGCGGGGGCCGAGCCCGCGTCCCCGGTGGCGTGGGGAGTGACAGCTGCGGGTTCGCGGGGCCCCGACTCCCGAAGGCCGGAGGAGCGCGTGGCGGACCAAAGAGAGCCCGCGAGCGGCCGCGTGCCCACCAATAGGTGCGGGGCTCGGAGCCGCCCCGCCCGCGGGCCCGCCCCCCGCTGCCGTCGCCGCCCCGCCCGCCCCGCGCCGCTCCTGCCCCTGCTCCGCCGCCGCGCGTCTGGCACTCGGGGCGCCGCAGCCGCAGCGGCGGGAGCAGCGAGCGCAGAGCCGGGTCCGGGCGCCGCGCGGCAGCCGGGGCGCAGCGAGCGCGCACGCCGCAGCCACCACCCGCAGCCTCCGCGGCAGCCGCTGACCCGCCGCCATGGCCCGCGGGAAAGCCAAGGAGGAGGGCAGCTGGAAGAAGTTCATCTGGAACTCGGAGAAGAAGGAGTTTTTGGGCAGGACCGGTGGCAGCTGGTGTAAGTACGGGGCCCGCGTGTCCCCGGCGGCGCGTCCCCGGCGCGGGCTCTGCGCCCCCGGGCCGGCGAGGGCGGAGGGGCGTCGCGCCCGCTGGGCTCGTCCCTGTGCCGCATGCGGAGTCCCCAGGACCCGCGCGCGGTCGGGGCCGGAGCACGCCGGCCGGAGGCTCTGCGTACGGCGGTCGTCTGTCCCAGCATCGCCCGAGCCCTTCCCTGCTGCGGGTGGGCAGCCACTGGGAGGCTAGAGGTGTCTCTCCCGATGGTCATGTCCCAAGTCCGTAAAAAACAAAACAGCAACAGCAATAGCAAAAGCCGAGATTTGAGGCCCCCGGGGTGATGGGATCTAATGCAGGCAAGGTTGCGTGTCACAGCACCTTCGAGCCTAAACATACACCTCACGCGCGCGGGGCGGGCGCCGCATCCCCTGCACACTGCAGCATTTCCCGGCGATGCCCGGCGTCCCCCGTGACCTCTCTGGAGTCACCACAGCCCCGAAATGGCCCAGGAAGCTCCATGTCAGGACTGCGTTTCCGAGGCATGGCCCGGAAACCGGGCAAAGGCTGGTGAATTCAGTGTCTACACAGAGGTGCCGGGTCAGTAGCTTGGAGTGATTATTACGAAGGAACGGTTCCTCTGAGAACTAAAGGGCACAAAGGCAGAAGCAGGTCACCCTATACCATGTCGAGCAGCCTGTTGCTTGGCTGATAGGACGTGCCCCCCACCCCCACTGAAAATTAGACACCTTACTTGTTTTCCACATCCCTATACCCGGAGGGACATGGTTTTTTTTTTTTTTAAAGGTCATTTTGAAGGGCAGAGTTGTAGGCAAATCTATGAGTCGTGACTGCAGAGGGGGAGGGGGGAGGGGAGGGGGTGACCCCCACCTCCTGCTCTAACACCACCATCCTCGCCGACACCCCCTGCACCACCACTGCAGCCATGAGGGAGCCTGGAGAGGGGCCGTCGCGGGCTCCTGATTGGGAGGCTCCGTGGGCATCAGCAGAATGAGTCAGGGAAATAGTGCTTGGCTGACATTTTGAAATGGAAGCAACCGGAATATATGGTTTTTGTTGAGAAAAATAAAATGCAGCTTGTGGCATGGGCCTCTCTCGGTCGAAAAGTGAAGGGTTAATAATGCATCACCCTTCAAGGTTAGTCAAGGTGAAACCTCATTCCGAGGTATTACGGGGAAGCATAGGTGTCCCTGAGCCACGTGACGTGGAGGCCTTTAGGTGATGGCTTTGAGCTACTGTTTTACGTTGTGTTGTATTTGGGGGAGACTGTTCTTCAGAGGGTTATGGCCCGTGTCACAGTGGTTCCCTGTGTTTTCTTAACGAGGAGCGGGAACCCTGAAGAACATGGGGTGTGTGTGGGTGACCAGCTCGGCCAGGGCCATCTCCTAGCAACTGCTGTAACTTGAGTGAGGCCTGGCGGGGGAGGGGGCTGCAGTGTGGAAGGGCCTCCCCCCACCCCCAGCCCAGCTGGAGCCCCCTGCGCGGTGGTCTGGCCCAGCCTCGCCCGGCCCGGGCCGCACTGACTCCAGGCATGTTGTGAAATTTGCCCTCTAGTCTTCCCCCCCTCATAAAATATATTTCTTTCCTCATTCCAATTCCAGAATAATATTTGCTTTAGAGGTAAGGCAGTGTGGGGCGACTTGTTCTTTAAGCCCATGTTTCATGGGGCAGCACCTCCACATGAGAGAGAGAGAGAGAATGTGCGTGTGAGTATTTGTGTCTTGGTCCCTCATCGAGTGTACGATTTATGAATGCAGACACCAGGACGGGTGTGCCTGTGTCATCTTCCATTTTCCGAGGGGCAGGTGCTGGGTTAAAAATCCAGTTTTCGTTTTGCACTAATATGTCGGCTCCCCCCGGCAATGTAAGAAAGGACAGAGCCTCTCGGCCGCTCGTGGGCCGAGAAGGTGGCAGCAGCTGCTGTCCCTGATAGAGGAAGTGCCACCTTCCAGCGCTGAGCCCAGCACGGGTGCCCTTGGGGCTGGGGACGGTTGCCCTTGGCTCCGTTTTGCTTATAGGTAGATAAATGTTCACCAAGATGGAAGCAGGAGCCTGTCACCTGCTGGAGAAACTGTGGCATGCAAAGCACCTGTGCTTTCCACCTTTTAAGTTGACGCAGGCACTGACATGCAAAGCACCTGTGCATTTTACCGCTTTATTACATGAACAGGTGTTGGTAGGTTTTGTGTTTACCACTGGGCCCAAATGGCATTTTTTTTTTCCTTCTGCTTGTAACCCTTTTAAAGGGTACTGTTTTTGTTTTTGTTTTTAATCTAACTGGAAAATCTCTATACTGCACTTTTTAAAAAGAAGAAAAACTGCTTCAGAGGAAAACGTCGAAAGTGTACCGCCTGTGGCACCCTGGCCAACTGTGCAATTCGCCCAGCTTCTCCTTCCGAGCAGCCCCTGGTGGCCTGCCTGCCGGTGAGCCCGTGGCCAGACCCGCACGCTCTCCTTTAACCAAGTGACCTCAACTCAGCAACTGGGCAGATTTCGCTAAGTGACATCTCAAAGCAAAAGAGGGAGAGTTCCTCTCTTGCCTTAGGGTCCAGCAGAGTGGGAGGCTGGCTCTTCTTGCATGTGATGAGTGTGCTTGGCCAGTGGCTTGTTTTTCCGTGGCGGTCTTTGTGTTTTCAGTGGTGGCCTCCATTATGTGCCCTCTCATGTGGTTAGCCTCAGGTAGCCGGAGTCCGGGGAGCGGGCACGGAAGCCCGGCCGTTGGCAGAGCCAGACGGGTAGGTCAGCTGAGCGTGCCACGGCGAGGCGGGCACGGCGGCAGAGGTTACAGAAGTTCTCTCCCTGACCGCGTTACACCAGCTCCTGCACCTCTTAGAAGCATTCGCTGGAAAAATTTTCCAGCTCTGTTGACGTCACAGCCTTGCCATTTGCCTGCCGCTGCCTGGATACGGAACGCAGCGCTTAACCCTTGTGGGGCCGGGAGGCGGCGGGCGTGTGGGCGGCCGTGGTTCTGGGTTGTACAGTCTTTTCATTTCTCTTTTCATTTCTCTTTTCATTTCGCGCGTCTTTGCCTTTCTCCTTGTTCTTTTTTTTTTTTTTTTCCTGATAGAGGAGAAAACATCCTCAAGCGTTTCTGATGTGGTTCTGTGTGTTTTGCTTGTTTTAACAACTCGAAAGCAGGATTTCCCTGAACTGTTTGTTTGCTGGCAGGAAGGCCCCGGGCTTTTGACCGTGGGGACCGGGCCAGTTCCTGTCGCCCCGCGCCCACTCCCCCGGCTTCCCTCCCGCCACCACAGCCCGTTCTTCTCAGTGACACTG
>JAQQSQ010002637.1:0-10494 GCA_028627145.1 Eidolon dupreanum | reverse complement strand
TTTTTTTTTTTTTCATCTGCTGGAAACCATCCAAATGCCCAATGGAGAAATGATTAAACAAACCATGAGATATTACTCAGTAATAAGGAGGAAGGCTGCACTATTGATCCTTGCTTGGATGAAATGCAAGGAAATTATGCTAAATGGAAAAAATAGACCTCAAAAGGATACATACTACCCAACTTCATTGCCGTAACATTCATGGAATAACGTGCTTTTAGAGATAGAGAACAGGACGGCCCTGTACAGTTCTTTGCAGACTCTTGTCGTCTATAAAAATCAGAATAAAAAGTTAAAAAATGGCTTCTGCTGTTGACATTTTTGCTTTAAGGAGGATCTAGGAAAATGCTTTCCTTCTTTCTCTGTGAGTCCCATGAAACATAAAAGAGCTCCTTTAGCTGCTTCACTGTCAGGTTTTGGTCACCGAAGATGTTTATGAGGGACCCACCGTGGGTGCTGCCCCTAGGCAGGAAGTAGGGGGCCGGCTCGCACGTCCAGGTTCATGACTGACGTGGAACGTGGCTCTGGTCCCTGGGGTCCGCATCTGTGAAACGTGCACGCAGACGATGACTTCCTTTCCTTCTCACTCTCCAGCACTGGGCCCTCAAAGCCAGCAGCACACAGCCCCTTCTCCAGCTCCTGTGACTCCCAAAGTGGCCTCGCGTGGCCTGCAGCCTGAGCGTCCATCTGTCGGCCCGTGACTCACAGGCACACAGCTCCACCCCATCCACTCTGATGACTGGCCGCCCTGGCTTCTGCATGTCCACGTGTCCAGATCCGGACCGCGACGTCCTGCAGCGTCCCCTCCTGCACAGCCTGTCCCCCCCTGCTCAGCCGTCCGCCTCAGGCTGCAGCGCCCCATCTTTGCACCTGCCACGCCCCTGGTCTCGAAGTCCCCCTGCGTCCCTCACGCGTTGCATCCAGCTCCCGTCCAAGCACACTCTCAGGCCTTTCGTCACCTCCCTGCCAGCCACCTGCCTTCAGGCCTGGCCATCACAGCTCCCCTGGGATGGGCTGTGTTGTTTGCCCTCAAAGTCCTGGTGTTCTCGTCTTGAACCCCAGGACCTCGGACTATGCTGTTTTTGGAGAGAAGGCCTTTAAAGAGGTGGTGATGGCCAAATGAGGTCCCAACCCACCGCATCTGGTTCTCTTGTAAGAAGAGGTCAGGACGCAGACACACGGGAAGAGGACCACAGGAGGACATGGAGACAAGGCGGGGAGAGGCCCGGAAGAAACACACCTTGCCGCACCCTTGACCTCAGACTTCTAGCCTCCAAAATCGTGAGGAGATGGTTCCATGCTTAAGCCGCCCAGTCTGTGGTCAGCTGTTCCGGCGGCCCCAGCGAACTGCCGCGCCCGCCACCGACGAAGCGTTCTCGCGGACGCTAGGAAAAGGCACGTTCCCTGGGCCCCTGGGCTCCGGCTCGCTCCGACCGGTCCAGGCTGGCTCTCCGTCCCCTCCTCCCCAAGCCAGCTGTCCTTGTACGGGTGTGAATCGCCCAGTCACGCGCTGGTCTCACCCGGCTCCCTGCCCCCACTTTTGCCTTCTGCGTGGTAGCGGGATCGACCTTTTCCAGACTCACAGCAGAGCTCATCATTCCACTGCTTGAAGCCTCCGGTGGCTTTGCATCGTGCCGGGAAGGACCTCAGCTGTTCGCTGGGGCTTGCCGGGCCCTGCACGGGCACTCGGGTGGCCTCGGACTTCAGCCCACACCACTGTCGCCTTCGCCCGGCCGGCTGCTTCCCACTGGCCCTCCGGACGTGCCCTTCGCCACAGCCTCATCCCTGCTGCTCAGCTCTCCGCGGTCCCCAGGCGCTCACAAGCCCTGCCCCCGTCCACTCAGCTCTCACGACTGGTCACCGTCTCCGAAAGGCTTCCCCTGCCCGCCAGCCTGCCTCTCAGGCCGCCTCTGTCCCTCGCTCCAGCCTCTGCTGTCCTCAGAGGTACCACGGTCTGACGTCTCACTCCACAGCGATGTGACATTTATTCTGCTTCTGTCTCTCTTCTTGCCACCAGTCTGAGCACGTGATCCACGAAGGGCCTCGTCTGTCTTGTTCCCTCCAGGTTCCCTTGTGCTTAAAAAAGGTGACTAGATAAATTCAGAACTGTGCGCCCGGATTTCTAACCCAGCTTTGACTTTTTGAAGTCGGTGCTAACTTTTTGGCCATTTGGGGAGGAAAGGAGCTTTGTCTTGGATACATTTGATTACCTGGTTGGCGTTGACATATCCATCTTGAAATTTTTATAGACAAATAGGCTGGTTTTCGCTTCTCTTTGGATTCGTGCCATCATTAGTTTATGGCAGTAGTTGTTCACTGTTATGATCTAATACGTTACATACTCGAAGTGGATACAAAGGGATTTAAGATCTGGTCCCTCCTGGAAGGGGCTTGGGGTTAAATTCATAGGCTGCCGGGTGGGTGATCCCAGGTGCTGCGTGGGTGGCCGTGAGCGTGTCCTCCAGCGAGGAGTGGCGATTCCTTTGGCATTGAGCGTGGGTGAAGGGCAGGGCTCAGTGACAGTGAGCAGACACAGGAGCTGCAGCCACGCTCTGGGTGACGCCACTGTCACCTAATTCAGTACGAGTTTTCTTAAACCATTTGTGTACCTTTGGAACAAACAAAATGTAGAAAGTAAATGAAAGCCTCTTTCTCTCTCTTTTTTTCTTTAGGAAGTAACCTTACCCCTCGTTATTTATGGACCACTTGATTGCTTTCTCACGGGCTGACTGTGGAGATCGGTTCTTAGGCTGAAGGCAGAAACTTCAGGAATTAGAGCCTGCGAACACAATTAGCGTTACATAACCCTCCCTCTGCCTCCGGGCTCTGAAATAGCACCGGGGTGGGTGGGAAGCTGTTTAATAGCTGCTGTGCCAGGCTGATTTGCATTCATTTCTGTTTTGCCGGATTATTTTGGGAGAGGAGTTTGAAGTGACAGCACTGGTGCAGTGGACCTCACTTCTGGCCAAGTTTAAAGGTCACTCCTGTGCCACGGCTTTGAGGGGTGGCTGCACACACACTCAGGGACCCCATCCTCCGAAGATCTCTGCAGGCCGGACCCCTCTGAAGCCCTCACCATGTGGCCTTATCCCATTAGTCACGTGCTTGCCTCAGACGTTCCCGGCAAGCACGTGGAGTTACAGAAAACAGGTGTCCCGCTGTTGGCTTGTTTGTTTTTGCCAGCTACTCGCAAACTAGAGAGGAATCGGGGCTACTAGTGAGTAGAAAGAAAATAACCATAAACGATGAGCCCACACTGGATAGGAAAGGAGAGTCTCTGTGTATAAGCAAAGTGTTGAAACACACACACACTCACACTCACACACCCTATTCACACATAAACACGCCACCTTAGGCACTGACTTTACCTCTTACTCCAGACGTCTATCTGCTGTAATTTGAAGGGTAACATCTCCCACTTAATAGTTAAAAAGAGATCAGTTTCAAATAAACAAAAGGAATTATGGTCTATATAGTATAATAATTAGCAATGAAAAGCTTTAGCCAATGAAAGTGACAAAAATAAAATTTTTAGACATCAGGGCATATTGAAGTTGTTATCTGCAAGAACACAGTGATATTCAGAATGGACTTTAAAGAAATAAAATTGTGCAAATGAAATTAGACATCGTATTAACCTCTCTTGATGTGTTTGACCCCTTTATTCCCAAACTCAGCCTGTGTTTTACGGGGCTGGAAGAGATTGAATTAAATTTTTCTTGGCTTATATCTTCCTTCCATAGTTTATTCCTTCTTTGCAATTTTAAAACTCTGGCCACTAAGTTTTTTTTTTCCCTAGAGTTGTTTTCTGCTACTCCACAGATCGGCCTTGGGCCTGATCTGCTACATACCTGCTTGGGCTCACTGCAGGCTTTGCCTCCTACAGAAACGAGAGAGCGTGTCTGGCTCTTCAACCCTCCCTTTCTTAGTGGGTTTCTCATGTGGAAATTTCTGCCACTTGTCTTGGTTTCGCCTTTCTCTGAAGCTTGAGTATAAAATTTCTAATGGATACTTGGATCGATTCCTTAAACCCTTTCTTAATTTCCTATGTGTTGATTCTTAATGCTCAATTTATAAAGAACATAACACTTAGGATCCATTTAAGAATACCTTTTCAAGGTTTTGAAAATGATTTTTGAAAGTAGATTCATTCAGCTAACATTTTCGAATGCATAATCCCTATAATTTCTTTAATTTCCAGAATATTTCTAGATGCTGAGCGATTTTGCCATCTATATTGCATTTACCTTTGTGTCACTGCTTCAGAGAATAGAATTAGCTTTACTTTTATACCAAACTCACCTCCCCGCTTTGTCATCACGTGTAATCTCTGGAGCATGTCAGCGTTATATGAAGAGTGACAGAAAAAATGTGAAAGGAGACTCGAAAGGCAACGAGAAGTTATTTGATCATTGTCATGCTTTTTATTTTACCACCTGAATGGAAAAGGTGGAAGAAATCGAAGGACTGCATTGATTCTGGGAAAGCCTTAGAAGAGTAATTGCCCCGAACATGAAACCCTTTGTTACTTTTATCCATCTCTTATTACTGAAAGGTATTTTTACGTGTGATTATCAAAAGTGGCGAAGTATAGGACAATGCTAGGAAATTCACTGTATAATTACCCTTTGGTAAAATGGCTTTTTGCTCGCTTGAACTGAAAGAATGAGCCGATATCATAAAGACAGTGAACTCTTTGATGCCATAAAATTGCTCTTCTATTATGATTTCCTTCTGAGATTTCTTGCTAGTGTCTAGCGGAAAGTTTAATTCTCTACTTGTAACTATCTGAAAATGGGGCTGAAACAAAATACGGACCCACAGAATGTGCTTATTAATATGCACAGAAAACTTTAATTTTGGTGGAAAGTACTACTTCCTAACCACAATGAGAAGTCATCTCACAGCTGTTAGAATGCCTGTTATCAAAAAGAGAAGAGATGGCAAGGATTGGTACTACACACACACACACACACACACACACACACACACACACACACCTTTATATATAATGAAGTATTATTCAGCAATAAAAAATAAAGAAAATCCTGCCATTTGCAACAATGTGGGCATTATGAGTGAAATAAGCCAGGTGCAGGAGGACAAATGCTATATGATCTCACTGATATGTGGAATCTATAAAAGTTGAATTTATTAAGAGGGTAGAATGGTGGTTGCCAGGGGCTAGGGGCTGGGGATGGGGAGACATTAGTCAGTACAAACTCCCAGTTATCAGGCCAATAAGTTCTGAGGATCTAATTATTGTTTCTAACGTAGTGACTGTAATTAACGATAGTGCATCATATACCTGAAATTTGCTAGGACACAATATCCTAAAAGTTCTCATCACAAAAAAATGGCAATTTTGTGAGGTGATAAGTCTGTGAATCAACTTGATTGTGGTAATTATTTCACCATGTATATGCACCTTTAAAAAACAAAATCTTCATGTTGTGTAACCTAAATATATACAATTTTATTTGTCAATCATACCTCAATAAAGCTAGGAAAAAACATACAGTTTCATGACCCAACACTGTTAAAACGAATTGAGTACGTTTCTCTAAGAGTGCAAATGGAAGTTTTTGTATTTAGTTTTTAGTTTTAAACTATGCTTTCTAATTTTCATTCATGAAGCGGATTTTTTAGCTGGGTATCCGCGGTGTTTCAGGCCCGTTTCTAACACGCTGGCGAAAACAGAACAGGAGCGAGTCCTTGTGTTCCATCCAGTGTCCTGTCCGTCAGATGGCGGGAACTGAGCTGCCCAGACGGGGGGCAGCAGGCCCTCTGCGTCTCGGTGGGAGGAAATGACGACTGTCCCAGGAGGTCGCAGGGTCTCACGGGAGCATTTGGGCAGGTGTCCGCCCGCTAGGGGACAACGGGGAGGGAGCCTCGGGCGGGCGCCTTGCTCCGGGGCTGGCGAAGGGGGAGGTGTGGTCGCGGGAGCGACAGGGAAGCGCTGCGAGGGTCGCCTGGCGTGACCTCGTGATGGAGGCAGGGAGCGGGGAGCGCCCGAGTGACCCCAAGTCTGCTCGGGCTTCACGATAAGCTACTGGGGGCGTGGAGGACAGGAGGCGGGTGGCGCGTGACAGGTGGTTCGGCCACGCTGACTTGGAGCTGGCTCTGGGGTGTAGGTGGCGGGTCTCCATCAGTCTGACGCTCACGGAGATTTGGGCTAGAAATAGTTCAGAAACCATCAGCATTTGGGCAGCCGAAACGCGGTCAGATGCGCTCAGCACGGAAGGCCACAGAGTGACAAAGGCGAGGGTCCTCCTGCGAAACTTACGACACCTCGGTGGGCACGTCTCCTGGGGGTGCCAGCGCCATGCCGCTCCTCAGAATCAAGTGAGGGCGGTGGCGGGGGTGGGTGGCCCTGTCCCCTGCTTGGCGGGAGCTGGCCCGGGGCAGCACGGTCACACGTCTGGGCCACCGTGGGGGACACGCAGCGGTGCGGGCCAGCAGCCCCTGTCAGCCCCCACTGAGGTCCCGCACTCGTCTGTGCTTCCTTGGTGGTCCCACTGCACGTGCCGAGCCCCCCACTTCCAGATGGCGTCACCCTCCACCCCCACAGACGCCTTCCGGAGTGACAGGGACGAACCGAGTGTCCTCGGTGCGCTCCCCGCGTGGACCAATGCCTGTCCTCCTCAGCGTCGGGTGTCGCGTCCTCCCTGTGAGGGTGCCAGCGGGCGGGCCCTTGGGGGGTGATCGGGGGCGGATGGGGGTCGTGTCCTCTCTCCTCTCAGGAGTGCGTGCATCCGAGCTCCAAGACTGTCCCCAGCGGTTCCACAGGCTCACGTCACCACATGCCCTTCAGCCAGTGGCTGCCGTGGGCTCTTTGCAGAAGAACCACGTGACGGGCCTCTCAAGTCTCAGTCATGTTTTCCCTGTTACAAAAACCCTCCCAGGGGAAGTGAACCTCGACCGCGAACGACGCTGTCCCCGTCCCCACTGCGTGACAGCGGCACTGAGTTCTGCCTGCGAGAGCCGCCCTCCTTCCCTCAGTGGCCTGATATGTGTGCAGCGGACGCATGTCTTCCCAGCCGAGCCGTCTTTTATTCGGAAGGCGAATGTGAGCCAGGTGGGGGTGGATCAGGGCAGAAATAGTAACAATTTGAAGCGTTGACAAGGCTGTGTGTTCTCGGTCAGGCTTTGGGATGGAGCAACATGAGAGGCTTCCAGTAGCTGATTGTGTTCATACCCACCACACCGGTTCCGAAAACACCATTTTCTGTACCTTCATTTAGGTAAGATAGTGTGCAGAGCAGAGGTCAAGGGACCTTGCGAAAGCCCCTTGGAAAGTTGGGGTCAGAGCCGACTCAGCGAAGCCGGGCCTGGGGCCTGGGCACAGGGCCCACCGCGTGGAGAAGGGCCGCGTGCTGGGTCCGGCGCTCTGCCCTCACCCTCTCGAAGCTGTAACATTTCGTTGAGTGGGGGGCCACGTACTTTTATTTGCACTAGGCCACACGGATTTTGTAGCTAGTCCTGATCATAAGCTTTGAGTGTTTTACACACATCATTTGAATCTCACAGCTGGAAATCACAGACTACGCCTTAGAGCTAATTGTTGCAAAGAACTCGGCCCGTTGTGGGGAGGGAGTGACGAAAAAATGTTCCATCTGGAAAGTGAACCCCAAAGCAGTGGCCCCAGAGGCTTGTACGGAGGTGGGCGAATTTGTTCCTCAGCTTTCAAGTTGCTCCTGCAAGGGAATGAGACAGTCCGCACTAAGAGTCTGCTCAACAGGTACCAAGGCTCTCTGGACCCTGGCAGTAGTCACCTGAGATTTTTGCCCGAAGCTTGAAACCTTGAAAGTCATTTAAAATCGTGAAGTAGAAGCAAAATTTGCAGTGTTTTCGTTTCAGTACTATAAAGAGCTATAAGTAAATTGGCTGTGCATTTAGGTCTTTAAAACTTTAAGTGCAATGAAGTCACAAAGCATGGGGATAACTGTGTGGACTGTGCTAGTCCAGTTTTATTATGACTCCAAAGCACACGAGTTGGAGTAGCTTTTTCCTTTGAAGCACGTGGACTTGGTGAGGGCAGTGAGTCGGCAAGCTGCGGAACATCTGCCTTCGCTCTGTACTTCGCTCTGACGTGGGCCAGAGCCGCCAGTTGCTTGCCTGATTCCCCATGTGATGTCATTATTTTCTCCAGCCTTATAACTTGCTTTTATGGCAGTATTAAAAAACAGAATATCCGTATGGTGACATCCATTGCTTGGTGACTCTCTGCCTTTCACCTATTTGATGTCAATTTTTCAGATCATGACGCAAGAAAACGCCTCCCTTTTATGCCTTATCTTCCTGTGCTGCAGTGGTTTTCTGTTGGGGATCAGTTTCATCACCCAGAGGACATTTGGCACTGTCTGGAGGCCTTCTTGTTGTCTGAGTTGGCGATGCTACTGGTATTTAGTGGATAGAGGCCAAGGATGGTGCACCGGAAAGCTATCCCAAAAAAGAATTATCTGGCCGGGAATTTCACGAGTGCCGAGGATGAGAAACCGTGTTCCGTCGATTAAAACCCGCAGGTAGCTTTCTGCCCTCACGAGTAAGGTGGCTGTGAGCACGCTGACGTGTGGCTGTGAGCACGCTGGCGTGTGGCTTGGCTACATGAGTGCTGACGAGGCGACTGTCAGCTCGGGCAGCCGTGATTTTTTAAGTTAAAGAGCAAAGAGCGTTGCCAGCGAAAGGCGTAGAGGTGTGAGGACTGGAGTTGTTCTCCGCCGGGCAAACCCTTAAATGTCTCTTGTGTTCTCAAATTAATGGTTTGGTCCAGAGCTTTGGACGAGTTCAGGGTTATCTGTTGCAGCTGAGACTGGGAACTTGGGGAGCAAAACCAACACTTGGAAACTGGGTTTGTGCACAAGATGACTAATTCAGCAGACGTTTACGGAGCATCGCTTACGCCATGGGCATTAGGCGGGGTGTTAGGAGGCGTATCGATATGGTCCCTGTCCTCGAGAAGGGCGACGTCCAGCCCCAGACGACAGAGGTAGGCAGAGCAGGGCATAAACAGCTTCACCACCCCAGAAATCGTGACTTTGGGGCGTGATGTCCGTTCATTCTGGTTCCGTGGAGAAGGGGCAGCAGCAAAGCCAACCCCCTCGGCTCTGGAGGGTACTGCTTGGGGGAGCAGGGGCCCACTTGTGTTTGGTGAGCCGGAGGCCATGCCAACATGCTCGCGGGTGGATGGGTTGTGCCTGCGTGTCATCAGCACCGTCACCAGCTGGGGACTGCTGACTTTCTCAGTTCTCGTGCTCTGCCGGTCCACGTGTGGGTCACGGCCCACCATCAGCCAGGCGGTCACCCAGGACGCACCGCTGTGTTCACGAGGTGGAGACCTGGTGTGCGGGAGTGCCGGGTGTTAGTCCACCAGCGCGGTCCCTCCCTCGGGGGGCGTGGCGGCTCCCCCCCACTCCTGCTGGGGGGCGTCCGGCCCTGGTTCCGAGGCGTCAGGGGTGGGACCTCAGCATGTGACTTCTGCAGGGGCGCGGCTTAGCCCACACCGGGTACCCTCAGGGAGGAAATCTGCTGTCCTCGTTCACCTTTCATCACGGGCCTCGATGCCGCTGACGCAGGTAGCCCGTCGTGTGCTAAGCATCGCCGTGAGAACCCCGAGGCTCCATTCTGGCTTCTCCCCACACCCCTCTCTTTCTGATCAGTGTCTACCTTGGAAACACATAGTTCAGCAAAGAAGTTTCCTTAAAAAAACCATCGTTCTTATTTGGGACATTTTTAAATAATGACACCACCATTTCAAACACATTTAATTTTAAGAGACTAACAAGGCGACTTTTTTTTTTTTAGACATTGTTTCGGAAACTCTTCGGATTGTTTGATTTTAATTCTCTAACTTACTTCAAATTAGAAATATCTCTATGATTATATATTTAAACTAATTTTAGTCCAAATGACTCTACTTATTAAAAAATCTTAAATGTCTCTCGTGTTCTCAAATTAATGTACTTGAGGAAAGAGTAAAAAGCTAACAACATTTGATCTCTTACTCTTGGAGTTATATCGTCTTGTGTCTTGGGTCAAATCTCTTGTCTTTTGTTTAACTCTTGTGTTTCATAGGAAATTAAAGTCAGTATTACTAACTCGACCAAAATTACATAAAAAATAGTGATTTCTCTAGCTATATATGTGTTAACAGTATGTGAAAGGAAATTCAGTATGTGACGTCTAATCCATCTGGTCTCAAGAAAACTATTTGATTAGCAGTTATTAGCTATATTTCCTCTTCTTTAGTCAGTGTCTGCATAATGACAAGTTAAATGCTGGGTTGAAATGAGAAAATTTTGCCTGTCATTGGTGTGGTCCAACCTGTGTGATCCTCAGATAAAACGCGCGCGGATTTTCTCATTAAGCAGCTAATGGGGGAACATCCCCTGCTATTGGGGGAATATCTGTTCTTAGGTGTTTTTTTTGACAGTGGCAACCTACTTTTTCTGATAAATACTCAGACTTGAACATAGTTTCTTTGTGTCAAGAATT
>JAQQSQ010002636.1:0-10496 GCA_028627145.1 Eidolon dupreanum | reverse complement strand
GAATCGCATTTTCCATGCTTACAAAGAGACCTGCTCTTATTTGGGAATCATGGCGAGCTCTTTCAACTAAAATACATACATCTGTCCATCTTATTAGAGATTTACCAATGCAGACCCACTCAGAAGCACTGTGAAACGCAGCTGTGGCCGATCTTCAACGAGGCCACTCCTCCTGCCAACGGCAAAAACTCCTGAAGTTGCTGGAGATCGGGGAAATTTTAAATAAATTATGTCACAGCCAAATGCTGGAACAGTATGCCAACATGAGAAATCATATCTTCGAAATTTTCCATGACACTAAAAAGCGCTCACGTTATGCTAATCACAAGGCTTTCAGTATGACTCCAATTTTACATATGTACACATGGGGGCGGAGCCTAGCTGAAGAGCCTCTAAAATGCACAGTTTTCTCTGTTTGCTGGGACAAGGGATTTTTAAACCATTTGCTATGATGTGCATATACTTTCCTGAGAAGAAGTGGTTATATCTTATAGTTCAGAAAGAGTCACATTTTGCCTTCTGCAGCTGCAGCATCCTCACCGGCAAGCATCACCCAGAGGCAGATCTGCATCCGTCTCTTGGAATCACTGATGCTCCCTGTGCAGGCTCGTTTACCCCACTGGATTCCTCCAAATGCATCTGCAGCCTCGGCAGCCCAGGGCAATGCACTCAGATTCAGCACGAGTGGACAACCCACACCCCACACAACTGCCCAGAATTGTTTCTGCACAGTTCTCTTCTCCTACGAAACGATGCTGCCCTGACACAACCGTCGACAATGCCGACATAAATCACAACCGTCTCTTAGAACTGGCACAGGCTGGGGGAACATTTCATTATAACAAATGAGCTTACATTTCATTACGAGAGGCAGTCCGAGCTGCTCGGGGAGGCTGCAGAGCCCGGCTCTCTATTCAAATGATCTTTTGGTTCAGCCCAAACTCTGAATGACCTCAGCCAAATGTTCAGGAGGTCATTATCCCTCCCTGAACCTTCATCTTCTACCAAATGAGGATAATGAAGCTGGCTCTCATTCTCTCACAGGGCTGGTACAGCCACACAATGAGATCATGAATGCAAACATATTTCTGCTAAAGTCCCATAGAAATGAAAGGTGATATTGTTGATAATACTGCAAAGAACAGAAGCACATCTGAATGGTTATTAAGACTCATTAAATTAACAACTCTGACACAATACCGATATTCCTTTTTCTAACAGAAAACATGATAACGTCGTCAAAGTCTCAAGCGGGATTAGTTCACTAATTCTGAGTCTTATTAAAAATGACAAGGATGCTAGCCAAGAAGGAACCTAAAGTCTCCATTCACCAAGCTACCAAAAGCCATCAGCTAAGGACCACACAATATTAAAAAAAAAAAAAAAAAAAAAAAAATGAAAAATGAAACCACATCCTCTTGCTAGAAAGTCAAACTGCCTTGCTGGAAGTGTGCGAGACCCCGGGGCTCGGCTTCGAGCACGGGAAATGAGAACGAGGCGCAGCATGAATCACACCCCGCGAGAAGCCTGGGCACAGCGACGCGGTCTCCTGGCCAGGTGCGTTCAATGCTTGGCAGTGGCTTCCAAAGGGTTTCATCAGACTCCTGTGGGCGGACGCTGCCAGAGCCGCAGAGAGCCAAGCGAAACAGGCACAGTGCCCCTCACTCTGACGCCACCGCAGCAGAGCCCAGGCCCCAGAGGAACTTCCCGCAACGCCACCGGCCATCAGCAGCATGGGCAGCCGTGGCCGCCCCCCCCCCCCGTCTCGCCAGACGCACAGCGTGGCCCCTGCCTCTCGAGGAATCTGGAAGTGTCTTAATTTGCCAAGAAGGCGGCCTGGTGCACCGACAGCTCAGATCCTCTCTGGGAATCGGCAAGTCCCCTATGCACGTGGCCGGCCAATCGGCAGCCTGGCCGGGCAACTGTTCAAGCCACCGGGCTGCCAAATGCCAAGAGGATGAGCACGACATCCATGGTCCCCACCTAAGCAGCCAAGCGTCAAAGCGAGACACTCGGGTTAGCAGTGCCGCCGGCACGGTGCCAAAGCAGAGCCTTCCGCGGCCGGCGCACTGTCCCTCACAGACGGCGGTGGGCGACTGCCCACGGCCCGGCCTTCCAACACGCTCCTGCCAGGCCTCGGATGTTCTCAGTGTCCCTCAACAGCTGCCCCACGGGCCTGTGATTAGGACAGTCGTGTGCTACCTACAACCCACCCTGCGGGCCTTTCACGTCACTGGTCAACAGCCACGGGGCGGGGAGGAGGACAGACTGCTGACTGATCCTGGCCAGGGTGCTCACGCCACATTCTGTGTTTACATCCCACCTGGTCCCCCAGGTGACTCTGGGCAGGACCAAACGGATAAAGGGAGGACACAATCCAGCACAGTAAGAGCCACCAGCAACCCAGGGGGAACGTGAGCGCAGGAGAGGCCCACTCTGTGGCCCCTTTCACACAGGGTCACGGCCTCGCCCAACATGCTGGCAGGGCGGGTGGCCTCAGGGCGGGTGGCCTCAGGGCGGGTGGCCTCAGGGCGGGTGGCCTCAGGGCGGGTGAAAGTGAGACCCTGAGGCTGAAAGACACCCTGCCCTCCTGGTAGGATTCTAATCTGGCCTGGGGCTTTGGGCGGAAAACACTCTATGGAGGCCAGCCTTTGATCAGCCCCTGGACACAACACGGCCTGCAGTGGGGCTGACTCCCTCGGCCTGGGCTGGATCAGCTGCCTCCACTGTGCCCCAGAACTGAGCAAAGACTGAGGGCGGGTCAGCCCCGCCCGTTTAAACAAGCTAGCGGGAGCCTCAACCCCCACACACACTTCTCAAAACACATCTTCAACGTCCAGCAGCAGTACGCTGGGTCCTGGCCTGGTAACCTGTCAGAGGTCCGGTGGCACCAACTTCCAGCTGCCCCCAGGCCTCGGCCGGGCTGGGCCACTCGCGTGACCCAGGACACGACCGCATTCAGCCACCGTCTCACAGGAAAGGCTCTACTGCCCATTACCAAGTCAACGCTGACAGCCCAACTCCCCTGACAGAGCCCTCGGCCTCCCGGGTTCTCGCTGGGCCTTGCTGGGTTAGCAGCACCGCAGTGCTCACTCGGCGGGGCAGCCGCGTGCCACGGCCCGGCGCGTGTGTACACACGCACGCACACGCGCGCGCACAGCGCGCCGGGGGTGCCCGCTCCCCCGCGCTCGCCAGAAACCCCGCGGCGGCTCGGCCCTCACCTTCGATGGCGATGACGTGCTCCCGGATCTGGTTCTGCAGCACCGGCTCCTCCACGCGCTCCAGCAGCTCGTAGATGGAGTAGATGTTGGGGTGGACGGACTCGAAGCGCTGGATCTCGGCCCGGATGGCAGCCGAGTTGGCCAGCTGCTGCTGGTAGTTCATGGTGCAGGCGCGGCGCCCGGAGCCGCGCGCCCCCCGCCGCCGCCGCCGCCGCCCCGCGCCCCGGGGCCCGCGGGCCGCTGAGCCCGGGGCGCCGCAGCCCCCGGGGAGCCGGACCCGCCGGCGGCGGGCGGAGGAGGCGCGAGAAGAAAGGAGCGGGCGGAGCGGGCGCGGGGCCGGCCCGCGGGCTCAGTTCATGGCTGGGACGCGCGGCCGGCGAGCGAGCGGGCCCCGGCGCCCCGGCTCAGCGGGCGCCCATGGAGCGCCGCGGCGGGCGCGGCCGGCCCCGGAGGCGGCTCGCTCGGGCGCCTTCCTGCGCCGCAGCGGCTCCCACCCCTAGGCGCTGCCCGGCCAAGCAGCCATTAAAGCCCAGGCAGCCGCCGCGCTCCGAGCGCCGGGGCCGAGCGCCGGCCCCCGGCAGTGGCCGCGCCGCGCCGAGCGCCCGGCCGAGGCGCGGGTCGGCGCGCTGCGCGCGGTGCCGTCCGGCGCGCCGGGGCCCCCGCGCCGAGCCCGCCGTGCGCCGCCCGCCGAGCCGGGAACCGAGCCGCAGGCGCCGTGCAAGCCGCGGAGCCCGCTCCCAGCGCCGCTCGCCGCGCGCCCGGCCGCCCCCTCCCCGCACGCAGGGCTCCGGCCCACGTCGGCCCCGCCCCCGCCGCGCCCCGCCCGCCGCCCGCCGCCCTCCGGCCGCCGCCGCTGCGTCCTCCGCGGCGCTCCCCAGCGCGCCGGATCCCGGGGAATTGCGCCAGGCCCCGCCCCGCGCCCGCCTCGGCGCTGCCTGGGACTTGTAGTCCGCGCCGCACCGCGTCGGCGCCCCACGGGACGGCGGGCGAGGGGGGCCGGGCGCTGGCTCCCCGGCGCGCGGCCGGGGCCCGGGGCCCGGGGGTGAGGGGCCCTCCCGCCTGCCCGCGGCCGGCGCGGCCCCACTCCTGCCCCGGCCCTGCCCGCGCGCCCCGCCGCTGCCCCTCGGACCCCGGAGCGCTGCGCGCCCCCCGCCCGCCCCTGTTGTTGTTTCCCAGCGGCTGGCTCGAGGCGCCTGTGCGACTCGCCAGCGTCCCTCGGTGGCACTTTGTTGGCGCCCCTCCCCACCATTTTTAACTTTCTGCCTCCTTTTCCGAAAGCGACGCGAGTGCTCCCTCCGGGGCGTGGGTGTTTGCACTCCGCGCGTGAACTGAAGTTTACGCACAGATGCGAGCGAGGTGCGATGAAGTACCGCGGAGGCTCCTCGACGTCCTTTTCCTTTAAGAGAAGGGGGAGGAGGGGGGAGGGAAAGAGATGGATCTGAAGCGGCCGCCAGCGCCGCGTGGGACCGCAGCGCCTCGCCTGCCCGCCCCCACCCCAGCCCCCGCCGAGCTGGACCGCTCTGCGCAGTGGCGCAGCGCATAGTGGGCTCGCAGGACGGTCTGATGCGCATGGGTCTGCGCGCACCCCCCGAGTCCCTCACTCAGCATTAGGAAACAAACCAGCAGCTCCAGCATCCCTGATCAAGGCAAGCTGAGCCTTCAACTGGTCCACGTGCAGCTTGTGTCTGGCTTACACACACAGGATCCAGCCTGATCGGGTTACAGCCCCTGGGCTCACGAATCTCCCAGACAACTGTGCCAACCATCCTCAGCATTCTGGGCCTTTGCGACCCCTTCCTCCCCATTCCTAAGTCCCAGCAGGGGCCCTGACACAATTAGGCAGAGTTCCCTCCATCCATGACATGGCCTGATCATAAGTAACTAATAACTGAGTCATGGGCAAGTGGCCTCGTTTTCCTTAACCTCTCAGCAGCCATGGATCACTCCCCGTCCTTGAAACCCCTTGTCCAGCTGCTGGGATAACAGCCCCACCCCCCCACCCCCGACCTTCCTGGCTTCTCTGTCCCTTTTGCAATTGCTTCTCACTTCCCTAAGCCCCAGGAGGCTCATCCTTGGGCCTCTCTTCTTTTCTATATACACATCTCTGCCTTTTGGCTTGGAATAGCACATACCGGTTAATAGACCTCAAATTTATATCTCCAGCCCAGACCTCACCCCTGAAGAACCAATTCACATGTAACTGCCTCCTCACCGTCTCTTCTGTGCCCCTGGCAACTTAAACCCCACGTGTCTCCAGCTCCTCACACACCCACCAATGTCCTCTTGACCACCATGTCCTGAGGGGGCCCACGCCAGGTGGACGAGCTGCGTGGGAATAACAGGTCCTTCAGAAGAGTCAGGCTCCCAAGTGTCAAGTCTTCTAGCTGAAGCCCTAGACGCAACAGAGTGAGACAGACAGTCCCCTCTGTGCCTTGTCTGAACTTCCTACGCACAGAAACTCCGAGAGATCGTACATGACTATTATTTTAAGCCACTATGGTTTAAAATAATCTGTTCTACAGCAGTAGATAATAATAGAAGATCCTTGAACCCTGTGAAAATCTACGAGAATCGCCGTATGTGTGCCTGACATCTTTGTTTCTCGATGCGTCGTTTATCGAGCACGTGCCCTGGCTGAGGGGCTGTCGGCAAAGTCCAATTTCCGCACTGGCTCCGCTTGTCCCCTCCAGGCAGCCCATGACGCACCTTCCGAAACAGTATTACTAGCTTACTGTCGCTGCCACAACGTCAGCGGCTTAAACAACACCAGTGTCCTGCCCTCTAGGTCTGTGGGCCGGAAGTCTGCCGTGGGCCTCGCCAGGCTAAAAACAAGGGGACGGACGCTTACCCTTCTGTAATCTCTGCCAAGGACCCCTCTGTAGGACCCCCTTTCTTGCCTCTTGCTGCTTCATGAGGCCTCCCACACTCCTTGGCTTGTGGCCCCTTCCTCCTCCTGTCTCACGGCCAGCAAAAGTGAGTTGAGTCCTTCTCACATGGCCTCCCTTCTACCCTCTCCTGTGGCCTCCTCCCCCACTGCTCAGAACCCCGTGATCACATTGAGTCCACCCGATTCTCCAGGATAATTTCCTCATTTCAAGGTCATGTGATCGGTAACCTCCAGTACATCTGCAACCCTAAGTCCCCTTTGCCATGTAATGTAATGTGTTCACAGCATTAGGACGTGGACATCTTTGGGGGGCAGGGGACACGATTCTGCCTATAACACGTTGATAAACTCTGCCACTGTGCAGCATGCACGTACCCTTTACAATTTGGCATTGTCAAGTATAATGGTAGTTGCATTTGAACCTACACCCGTGTGTAACTGGAAGACTTTTTAAAAGAAACACATTGAGTTGTCAAAATCCTCCTGGGACCCACCCATACTCCTGAGGGCTAGGTAGCCATTCAGAACTCATGAGCTTTGTGTAACTCGATAAGTCACCTACCGCCAACATGTTCAGAATCCCCAACATGATCAGAATCCCGCCACTGCGCCCCCCGCCCCCGCCCCTAAGTGATGCGAGATGGGAACGCAGGTGAGCACAGTTCACCTTGCCTGCGTTTCTTAGCACTTACACCTTTCAGGTCGGCCAGTGCTTATCTGTAAAGTTAAAGGAGTATCTTCCTCATATGCAAAGTAAACAAAATGAACAGTAGTACTATTTAGCCTAAAGTCATTTTTATGAGATTTTCACATGTATTGGATATCTTCAAAATTAAATTAATCATTTCTATATGGGCTTTAACCAAGATTTTCAAGATCCCAGTAGAAGGGCAGATTTCCATATGAAATCAAAGCTTTATTCTTCTAAATGTCACTAAAATGATGGTATTTCTGAAAGATACTTATAAAGCTTTAGGGGTAACAGGTGGGGCAAACAGGTGAGTCAGAGTTCCAGAGAGATGGAGGCAAATTAACACGGAACACCGGACATTACTTTTCTCAGAAGCTCCTTAGTTATGGCTGTCTAGAGCCCTCACTCCTGACCTTTGCCCTCAGACCCTCGCCTTCTCAGCAATCTTGTATTGCCAGGAACGAACTTGCCCCAAATCATCTCACCTTAGGACGTTCACTTTACCTATTTGGGTAAAAGCCCAGGGACCCAAACAACGTCCATCTCCATTGTTTCTTAAATCGAGGAGTAACTGTTAGGACCCAAATAACGTCCATCTCCATTGTTTCTTAAATCGAGGAGTAACTGTTACACAGAGGTGAATTCTATGGGTCATGAATTTTTAATAGGTTGAGTTCAAGCCTATCAATGCATAGGCTAGGCTAGGCTAGGTTATCGGTGGTGCTAGGAGTGAGTCCTGTTTGAGCGTAATGATTGTTCTACAAACTGTGTTATTTTGTAAGGACAAGGAGGAGGTACCGCTTCCCAGAAGACAAGCATGTAAGCGAAACCCTCCACCTGCCTTCTGTCTGGTGTCTCTGCTCACCACGACATTCTGGACCACCTGTGGTGTATTAGTGCCCTAGGGCTGCTGTCTGTAACAAATTAACACAAACTTAGTGGCTTAAAACATCACATCTCTATCTTCCAGTTCTGGAAGCCGGAAGTCTGAGAAGGATCTCGCAAAGCTGACATCAAGATGTCAACAGGGCTGCGTTCCTTCTGGAGGGAATCTTTTTCCACTTACGTTCTTCATCTCATGACTTTTCCTCCATTTTCAAAGCCAGCAGCATAACATCTTCAAATCTCTCTCTGACCCTCCTGCCTCTCTCATAAAACGACCTTGTGTTGACATTAAGCCCACCTGGATGACCCAAGATAATCGCCCCATCTCAGGAGCCTTAATTTAATCACATCTGCAAAATCCCTTTTGCCATGTAAGGTAGCGTTGTCACAGGTAGCCAGCCTAACTCGCATAACTTAGAATTCCTCATAAACATAAACAGTATTTGAAGATATTTGCAATTTGAATTCTACAAGAATATATCTAATTTCTCTTGGTGATAGAGCTTCAGATACTGCTAATACTTCTGTGATCTGCTATTTACATTCATGATAATGAAACACTATATTTCAATTAGAGCTCAGTGAATTTAAAGATGTAAATGTTTTTCTACCCAAGTTCGCAGTATCCCCCATCCCCACCCCAAATTTAGGGCCAAGACAGGAGATGGCAAAATTAGGTGCTTGGCCCAGGCAGGGGATTGGGATCTTCTAAGGCAAACTCTTTTTAAAAAAATTGTTTAAAGAAAATGCACGTAACATAAAATGTATCATCTTAACCATTTTAAGTGTACAGTTCGGTGTGTTAGGTATCATCACATTGTTGTGCATCTAAACTCCAGAACTTTTTTCATTTTGCAAAGACAAAACACTGTACCTATGTACAGGACAATGCCCATCCTCCTTCCCATAGCCCCTGGTACTCAGCCTTCTGCCTTCTGTCTCTACGAATAGAGTACTTTAGGTTCCACCTACAAGTGGGGTCATGCCATACATGTTCTTTTGTGACTGGCTTATTTCACTTAACTATGTCCTCAATGTTTATCGGTGTTGCAGCATGTGTCAGAATGTCCTTTATTTGTAGGGCTGAATTACGTATCACGTATATCACATGTTTGCCCATTCCCCTGTTGATGGACACGTGGGTTGCTTCAAACACAGGTGTGCAAATATCTCCTGGAGACACTGCTTTCTGTTCCTTTGGGTATAAACCCGGGAGTGGCCTGTCAGGGTGAAGCTCTGGGATCAGTCTGCTCTGAGGCCAAGGTTACAGCTCCCGAAATTTGTGCTGGAGAGAAGTTAGAAGGCTGCAGTCTCACCATGTCACAGGAAGGACACGATGAAGGGACCTCAGAGTCCTTTCACGCACCAATGCAGAACCTGAGGCCCCACAGGTGCGGTCACTTACCCGACCTGAACTATGTGTTTGAAATGGACCCGGGAGCAGAACTGAGCCTGCAAAAGCCACCAAATCCCGAACCGGCACAGGAACGGGACTCAACGTGGCTACAGACGCCACCGGCTGGAGGTGGCAGGCACCCCAGAGCAGAGAGTGGTACCGGTGCCTGTGCCCAAACCCCACTGGGGCTTTTTTGGACACGGCCCTGGCCCTCGCCTGATAGGAAGAGCCACACAACAACCGTTGGCTTACAATGTTCGCACGGAGCCAGCTGCCGTTGCTCTTGTCCAAATGAAGGGAGAAGGCAAGAATGCCTTATGCTCCCAGTAACCTCCTCAGACACCTTCCACACGTGGCACAAAAACACCGGTCTGTGCTCACGTCAGCTACTGGGGGTGTGAAAACGCACCTGTGATTTGCACACCGACCGTGGGTTTGCAGCTGTTTCTAAAGCAGGCGTTGGCAGAGACACGCGCTGACGCATTTGTGTAAATCACTTCCTCTGTGTATCAAGTGCAAAACGCATGATAATTCTGAGTGTATGAATTCTTCCCTCATAAAATGGAAGATTAATTTGCTTATACACATTCTGTGAGCTGCTGAAAAAGCTGGTTTTATACACATAGCTTTGGCTGCTGAACAAATTAGACATTGAGAAATCAGATGCAAATGAGTAGTTTACAGACACTTTTGAAATTATATAATCATCTCCCAGATCATGTGAAAAACCAAGTAATGATTTAGCGTGGATTTAAGGCAGCTAAAAGGAGGGTCTCTGTAATGTTTACTAACTTTATTTTTTCTCATCACACTTGTCAGTATCTTTGCACTTGAGTTTTTTGTTTGTTTTATAGATTATCTGCTATGATATCTTTGGGAATTTTTCTGAACTTTAGGATTTACTACATTTGGCAAACTATTCCTTTTGATGGACCCTCTGAATGTACACAAAATGACAGCAACCCCAAAATACTGCTGTTCTGTTCTTCAATTTTCACTTGGTTTCCAAATATAGATTCTGTTTCAGTGTTTATCAAGTCTTCAAACCTTATCTCTTTTAACCTTCTGAGACCTTGCTGAGCACCTCAGGGAGGTGATTTGCTCAAGGCCACGGCCAGCAGTGACGCACCCAGGAAGGATTTAAGGTCCGATTTTCTGTTTTCTGAGTGAAAGCGCACGCGCCTCGTTGAATTTTAAAACCGCGGCGGAATATATCATGGGCGTGACCACTGCGACGTTTTCTGTGACGTGGGAGACGAGCCCACTGCAAAGCATACCTAGATCAACGCGCAAGGTCACCTCGCAGGTTCCTGTGTCATCGAAGAGCGCTTTTCCTGTCCCGACCTCGCTCCTTCCCGTTCTCACCGCGCACCGCCGAAGTCGATGCTTCGCGAAGCTGTGACCCACCCGGCGGTA
>JAQQSQ010002635.1:0-10497 GCA_028627145.1 Eidolon dupreanum | reverse complement strand
AAAAAAAAAAAAAGGAACGAACTCTACAAGAACTATCTAACCACATCAGAAAGAGCAATAGAAGAATAATGGGTATACCAGAAGGGGAAGAAAGGTAGAAGGAAGCAGAAAGCGTTTTCAAACACATAGTTATCGAGAACTTCCCAAATCTATGGAATGAACTGGATCCAACCTATTTTTTTAATTGCAGAATTTGACTACCTTTTCAGAATTTATCTGTAAATATAAAGACTGAGAACAGCCAATATTCTTGAAAAATGACAGCAAAGTTGTAAGCCTCACACAATCTAATTTTAAAACTTACTAAAAAAGAATAGTAATAATACAATGTGGTATTGGCAGTGGATAGACATATAGATCAATGGATTAGCATTGATAGCTAATAAATAAACCCATGTATTTATGATCAATCAATTTTGAAAATTGTGGCAGAAAAATTCAATGGATAAAAGATAGCCTTTTAACATGATGGGATGAATGGATATCCACATGCAAAAAAATGAAGTTGGAATT
Source organism: Eidolon dupreanum (assembly GCA_028627145.1). Taxonomy (NCBI): domain Eukaryota; kingdom Metazoa; phylum Chordata; class Mammalia; order Chiroptera; family Pteropodidae; genus Eidolon; species Eidolon dupreanum. The sequence goes on along the minus strand of JAQQSQ010002635.1, from coordinate 9,984 downwards.
CTATTGTACACCTTCTACAAGATTAACTCAAAAAAGAACAGGGCTATAAGTTTAAATGCGTAACTGTATATACTTAGAAGAGAACTTTGGCATACAACTTTGTGATCTTCAATTATGCAATGATTTCTTGAGTAAGGCATCTAAAACACACACAACAAAAGAAAAAATATTAATTTGCCTTCACTAAAATTTAAATAGTTATATTTTTGTTTCAAAGACATTATCAAGAAAGTGAAAAGACAGCATGCAGAACTCAAGATAGAAAAGTCACACCTTAAAACACTGTAATAAAACTGCAGTTCATTCAGTATAAATAAAATATGTTAAAGTTTTCTAGAAGAGAAAGATAGACTAACTACAAAGAATATCAATAAGGTTGATGATAGATATTATATCAGCAAAACTATATGCTAGGGGGAAATGAATTGATGTATCCAAATACAGAAGGAAAATAACACTAAACTTAGAATCCTATGACCAAGTAAAGCAAGTAAAGTTTTGTTTTCTTTTTCTTCCCCAAGAATAAGGATGGAATAAATATATTCTTTATATTCTTAATGAAAAATAAATTTAACCACCTCTGGGCCTCACTAAAAGAACTAGTAAGAAGCTAACTTCAACTAGAAAAATGTGAAAACTTAAGCACATAGGAAGTAGTGAGCTAGAGGGGAAATAGGAAGGCAAGATATTGGTAAAATACATTTTAAATATAAGTATATCTAGTGATTATTTTTTAAATTATATTTTATAGAATAAAATTTATTCAATATTAATACAGGCAATGGAACAAATTTGAAATCTATTTCAAAAATGCTAGCATTCCTGTCTCATTGCGAAGTATAGAAATATCCAATAAATTTCAGTTTAGAAAAAAATGTTAAATATATTTATGAAAAATTTAAGGGAGGTGACAAACTCAAACCTGCACATATAGCTTTTAAACCTGCAGACTGGGGAAAATAAAAACAAAAACAACAGAATACCAGAGTACCAATTACCAGAAGAAACAGAAATTGAATAAAAAATGCAAATGATGTGCTGAAATCATTCCAAATACTTTATTAATCACAATAAATATATATTGATTAATATTTACTCTGAGAGGTAACAGCAACTGACAAGCCAACGGAATCATTCTAGTTCTTTGATTCCAACAGAAAAATATATTATGCAAGGATGTTGAAAATAAAGAACAGAAGCAGTTTTACAGGTTGAATGTGGCATGCCACCACCAGTGGGGGAAATATAGCCCTCATCAGCCTGTGTGGTACATTTCCTGGGCTGTCCAGAGGGCCCCAGAGGCAGATGGTGTCATGGAGCCACATCGACATGGTTTTGCAGGGGTAGAACTTGGGTATCCTGTTAGATCACTTCCTAGTAACTAGGCTGTGAGGGCATAGATCATTTCCTAGTAATCAGGCCTGGCTCCTGTAATACCAAAGGTGAAAGCAGGGGTGGTACCCAGCAAATCAAATAGGGGCGAACTAGTAGTAGTGGATAATATTGGTGCCTATTTAGTGAAGTTGTTTTTCCCCAGATGTAGAGGTGTCATAGCCAGGTACGTGGGGTCCTAGGGCTACAGCAGCTCCTGCACATAAGGGTAGGCCCAGTTTCTGGTAGAGATAGATATTGGCAGTACTCAGCCAGACCACAGTGTCCCCCCAAAAGAGCAGCAGCTTTTAGTGGTAACAGAGGACCCAGAACCTGGAGTTATTTGTGAGCCTCTGCAGGATGACAATCTGAAGAAGGTGTAGTGTTACACAAACTCTGTTCCATGGGACAGACATCCTCCTAGACCACAGCAGCCACTGGTGCACCAGATCCACTCCACTGCCACACACTGTCACCTGCCTCCCTGGATTTATTAGATTTTAACTTTAACACCATTTATGGAGAAAAATATTAGCAGGGGTTAATGATAAAAACTAAGAAGATACGGCAATCATAAGATTGTGTGAATGGAAAAACATATATAAAACATGAATGAAAATAATGAAAAAGAGAAACTGACACATCTGCGATTATAATGGGAGATATTAAGCAGCTCTTAAAACTACTCAAAGATCCAGAAGAAAACTAATTTGCAAAGATATAAAAAATATGGAGAACAAATAAGGAAATCCCTGCATCCATAAAGGGATAGTCCACATTTATGTACAGCACAGTGAGACATTTATAAAAACGGCCCAAGTAACAGTCCATGAGGATGTCTCCAAAAAATTCCAAAACTCTTAATCATACTGGTCATGTTATATTAAATAGCAACAATATACAAATAGTATATAAGTGGTTTTATGAAGACAGCTTACTGGACATATCTCCTTTTTCTATTACCATTTTCTATTCTCTAGATGCTCCAAGTGAAAGAGTTTCTAGATCACATAAGAGTAGAGTGCACGTGAGGCCTCATACTTAGATGAGAGCTTGTAGATGGAACTGGGACCAGCTCTCGCCTCTACTGTTAGGGAAATAGAATATCCTATGGCTAATATCTCTACCTTTATTTCTGTCTCTATCAATCCACACACACACACACACACACACACACACACAAATAATGCGTTATCATGCAGTATTTTAATTTCCCAAAGAATGTTTAATGTTATGTAAGTATAATTAACTATTACTTATTCTAAATATTCCGTTCTGTCTTTGTTATAGCACTTTGTTCCCTTCAACTTGAAAGATACTTTTTGCACACAATCACATGCTAATAAAAAATACATATAAATACAGTTCTATAGATTTTATAAAAGTCAAATATAAAAAGATCTTTTCTTTAAATATATATGTAGTTATGTATTATATAATATATAAACCAGGAAAATATCTTACCTCATATTTGGGCACAAGTCTGATTTGTTTAATAGTGACGGAAGTAAATCATTTTCAGATGCTTTATAATCTGTAAATCTATTGCCTTGGAGCATCCGACCTATTGAAGCCTTGGACAACAGAGCTTCAGTGAATGTGTGTCTATTCTATAGAATTGACAATTCATTGATTTAATGTGTTTGTTAATTATGGAATTATGGATATGAAAGCCAAGCACTGTTTAAAGGGAAACATATTTTCTTAATTGCTTTATCTCTTAGTTGTTCTTGTTGACTATACTAGAGTTTTATGAAGTGGAGGACACAACCAGGCAGGAAGGGATGTGGGCGTGTTAGAGATTTTCCTTTCCTGTTACAGATAGTAGTGTAAAAATAAGGAGAGAGAAGAAATTGGCCTATACAACAACCTATTTCTTGAACTCTTCTCTTTCCATAAAAAGTGGAGTTGGAGAAATATTGGAGGATTTAAGGAAAATGACTAGGATAAAAAATTCCATCTTTCTTCTTGTTTAGTAGTCTATACCAACCTTGCTTTGAACACACCAATGTAATGTCATTTAGTCTGGTTATACAAAAGGGAAGTCTCATTTTTAACAATTCTAAATTTTCCTCCATTTTTATTTTATATAAATAGTATTTTAAAGGGGGTAGTTTCAATATAGGGTAGCTCTGTTGGCAAGAACTATAAATTCTCCTTTTCATAATTATACAAGAACCACAGTAGACCAAAGAAGGCAGACAGAGATTACATAGACAGTCCAAGGGGGTCTGCAGCAACAGTTAGAACTGATGTAGACAGTCATATCAGGATAGATGGTTAGGCAAATTAGAACACAATATTATGATTAGGCATGAATTATATCAGCTAATGACATCTATCGGATGACATAAGCAAATATCAACTCAGAGGAAAAACTGGCACAGGGGCTACTAATCAGAGGCTACTGAAAATAAAGTGGAATACTATTTTTACTGTACCATCACATAGTCAAATAAGTTACATAAGTTTACCGTGAATGTACTCTATATTGTGAGAAGTGACAGTAAAATATATGTGGAAAGTTGAAGGAGGGGGGAGACATTTTACCTGACAAAGACTGGATTTAGTAATGGGATTACACTGAGTTAGAATAATTTACCAAATTTTAACAAATACCTCTCCTATCATGGTGGGGAATCTTGACAAAAAAAAAATTGTTTAGATACATAAGAAAAAAGAAAGGGAAAATGTGTTTTCTGTATATCTGAATATAGTGTCAGTAAATTTGGATTCCCATATAAACAATGATAAAGTATTAATAACAGGGAGAGACTACACTAAAGAAAAATTATAAACTCTTTCTATGGAAACATAAAGGAAATTTTTATTAAGAAATTACCACTTGAATAAAATTGTTGGATAACCAAGCATTCATCAGATGTCAACAATTCGACATTTTATAGAGTAATCAGTCTGTGCAATGGCACTGAATTACTTTATATTTTAGTTTGTTTCTGAAATAAGAAGTTGCAGATTCATTAAAGTTTGAAGTGTAAATGGAGGCATGAAGGAAAGATTAGACTGTAGGAAGAGAAAGAATTAGGTCATGGATGATCCACTTAAATATTTTAGAAAAGAAAAGGCTATAGTTTATTTTGTTTTGGCTTGATCACTCTCCCATTAGTTTGAAAAACCAATATGAAGAGGTAAAATACATTGAACAGAGAAATTACTTGAAAAATATTTGTAAAAGCCCTAGAGATCCAAGACAAGGACTAAAGCAAGTAATAGACTTTAAGGATGATTAGATAAAAAGAAATTTGAGATATATTCAAGAGCTAATTTAATAAGGTTTAGTAATTGGTTCACTAAGCTTATTGATGGAAAAGTAAAGATCTGGACCATTCCTTAAATTTGAGTTTTCCTGATTTGTTACAAATTGGTGCCATTACATGAAGTTAGCAAAACTATGGTACTGGATTTATGGGAGTGATCACTTTATAAGTTATATAAATGTCTAATCACTGTGCTATACACCTGAAACTAATATAATATTATATGTCAACTGTAAAAATTAAAATATAAAAATAAAAAAACTCACTTTTTGACATGTTGAATTTTTGTTATCATTAGCACACCCAATAGGAGATGTCCCATAAATATTGTTTGAAAGCTCACAACTAGAGTCTGAATGTGCTGATTAGTTACATAGTTATCATCTCTGCATGTTCCTTAGCTCACTGAGGAAAATTAATGTATCTTATTAATCTTTGAAACTCCAAATTACTGATATAACTCATCATGAATGGTAAGTACTCATGATTTCTTTCTCCATCAAAGAAGTGAGTTACAATGAACTCATGTTTCGTGAACTTTTGCAGCATTCTTGTATTTTCTATGTTTTATAGTTTGGAAAAGTTTAAAGTTTTAAATTTGCATAAAATACTTAAATTTATACTAACATTGACTGAAGTATTAATGGTTATGATCATAAAGGTAAACTCATGGGAAAAACAAAAAGTCTTATCTTTAGTCCTTGAAAGCAGATTTATATGTTGGACAAAAAGAAACTTCTCTGTTTCTTCATAAAATAAATCTAATGTAGCTATTTATATGATATAGTAGAAACAAAACTTTCAAAATTTTGATTCAAATTCAACTGAGGAAAGGCATCAATCACTATATTGAAATTATTGTAGCATCCATCTTTTCTGAATGGATTATATTGTTTTATAAAAGGTTAGTTTTTGTTTTGTTTTGTTTTGTTTTCATTCATTTTGATTAGCTAACAGACTTACCAGATATAGCATGCCATAGCTAATGCATCAGTATACTCACCTTAAATGTACAGTATTATTCTTAATACAAATAGCTTGTAGCATCGAATAACATCATTTTTCTTTGACATGAACTAAAATATCTAATAAATGGGTGACAAAAGCACTAAAATGAAAGTCATTATTATACTGAGTTAGAGACTTACTTACTGGTTAAGACTCTGACTGAAATAACTGTATTCGACTTGTTAATAGGTCTTTGAGTTTTGTTTTTTTTTATAGGCCACAATTTTTTTTAACTGTTCCACTAACAGTTCAACATTTACTAGCTCCAGGTCTGCCTTCAATGCACTGCATGGATTTCAAAATTACATTTGGCAAACAACAGGAAATTACTTACAGTGCTTATTCTGAAATATCATTTAGGATACATTGTTTATTCTGTTTTTTAAGCATCTACTGAGAAATTACTTTTATTGAGAATCCAAACAACTAGAATTTATTTCTTGCTCTATAATTTTATGAGAAGCAAGCAGTTATAAACAGTCTGATACCGTGAACTATATTCACAAAGCAACTTAGACACCATGGTCAATATAAATCCTATATTAATAATCACACTTTCTGCCATAAGATACTGGAACAAAGTCATGCATATTAAAAGTAACTATTGATTGAAATATCAGAAGAAAAGGATAGCTTATTTTCTGAGATTTCAGGCTCTGGTGTCTAACTTCCTGAATTTGAATCATTATTATTCAAATTGTAGTGTCTGATGCAGTTTATATTACTCTAGCTAAGAAAAATTTGGGATCTGTGCATTATGTATATTAATGCCCAGTTCATTAGAAATATTTATTCATTTTTATGATTAGTTTATAAATCAACCACGGTTGCATCAGTGTCCTTACCTGCAAAATGGGGATTATTACTGTGGTTGACAAACATGCCCAGATTTACTGGCAAGTATGAGTAAAAGCCATGTTATCAGCAAAGTCATCATAGATGCCTAGGATATTTACTTTATTATAAGTGATATTCTAAATCTGTTACTGTTAAATAAAAAATAGGCCAATCTAGAAATATCACAGGACTCCCTAAAAGAAGTGTACAGTACTTAACTTTTAAGATAGTATAATTGGAATTGAAAATTGTAGATATCATTCTTTACCCCCAAAGACCTCACACTAATAAAAATTAGTGTTTTAGTTGATAAAGTGAATACAGAGTTACTTTAAGGACTATGTACTAGAAAATATCAGCTAATTCTAGATGGTTCTTGTTATTATTATACTTTAGCTATGACTAACTCTGCTGTTAAAAAACATGTAATTTTTAATTTTTATTCTTATTGGTATTAATAAATCACAGTTATATCTTCATTTCATTTATGTAGCCCCCTCCCTTGACCATTTGTCAGAATTCTCATGTATATTTTACTATCTCCAAATATAAATGTATATTTCAGTGGCCAGTGGAATCATGAGAATAGACATCTAGTCTATCTGTACTTTCTCTAGTGTTGTTCAATAAGTCTTACTACAGTTGTTTTTGTTTATTCATTTGTTTAATATGCTACAGTTCTTCTAAATTGTGGACTTGCTTGTGTTTTATTCACATATAGGGAAGTAGAAATTATGTGTGCGTGAGTGTGTTTGTGTGTGTGCATATATATATATATAAAATCTTCCCTCTAATAATTGTTCTAGACTTTCAAATGTACATTTTGTTTACTTATTCTGGTTTAATCGTGTTTAATATATTATTTATTTTTTGATAACTATTATGAGTTATGGTAATGAACGAATTTTTTAATTTACATAAATAAGTGGTATTTAAATGTATGGATATAGAAAATGAGGAAATAAAGCAAAGCATTAGATACTTTTTAGGATATTAAAAATCTTGAAGTTTCAGAGTCAAGTCCAGGGAAAGTTTAACCAAAACATGTGTTAAAAATTGACGTGTCATAAGACCATTAGTAGTGATATATTCAATAATATTTACAACTACATTTTATGAACTCTAATGTGAACACTTATAATCAAAGATGAATGAGACCTCCGTATTTGGGACACATAGAATTTAGATCAGTATTTGTATCCATATTAAATAGATGTTTTCATGATCTGAATACTTTTTTTCATGAGGAGGCAAAGATAAAGGCTGTGAATTAACTCTGAAAAGAAGAAAGAATGACTCAATTAAAAAAAATATATATGGGATACTACATTTGAGGACCACAACAGAGAGTAACTCATAAAATCAATGATGTATGTGTGTGTGAATGTGACGTGATATGAAGGCACTGGCAACCTTCCTCAATAAAATTAAAATGTTGTGGATTGCTGATTATTGAACAATAATTGTGTATTTCTGACTTAGAACTCAGGTTTTGTTGTTGTTACTGTTTGGTTTGTTTTTCATTATGGAATACTTTCATATCCTACTGCTTTGGCTCTATGAATAGTAATCCTTGATAGTGTGGCAACTTTTTCTTTCTATTTGTGAACATTACCTTGAAGTATCATAAACCATACAGATAAGTAAAAAAAGTTATAAGTGTACCTCTGAGTGAACTTTTACCATGTTTGTGTAACTAGTACTAAAATAGAGAGACAAAACAAAAAGGACCAATAGAAGTTTTCTTTGCTCTTTCAGCCACTGAGCTCTCCAAGGATAACCACTATTCTGACTTCTAGTATAATAGAAATATTTTGCCAGTTATTGGAGTTTATGTAAATGAAATTATACAGTATGTACTATTTTGTTTCTTATTTTTTTATACTATGTTGTGATTTTTGAGATTCATCTAAATTACTCTATATATAATGTCAAGTAATTCATTCTAGTGTTCAAGGACTGTGCAATAGAACTTTCTGCTATATTAGAACAGTTCTATATCTATGTTGTAAAGTACGGTAGCCATGATCCACATATAGTTATTGAGAACTTACAATATGGATAGTGTAACCGTGAAACTAAATATTTAATTTTATTTAGTTTAAATTTAACCAGTTTCATATGGATAGTGGTTACTATACTGAACAGCACAATACAGAGCATACATCTATATGTCAAAATTTAATCATCCATTTTTCTATAGAATAACATTCGGGTAGTTCCAAGTTCATACTATTATGAATGGTATTCTTATAAAATCTTTTATATGCCATTTGGGGAAAGGCATATGCATTTCCATTGTGTATTTAGGCAGGCATTGCATTACATTACAGTTTTCAACTTCAATGGACTATGTCAAATAATTTTTCATATTTGGTGTACCAATGTAACAACAATGTACATGTGTTCTAATTACTTCACATTCACATCAATTATATTTCTCTTTCACTTTTATTCTTTTGGGAGGTGTAAAATATAGCAATTATAGTTTCAATTTCCACTTTCTATTTTATTTATTTTATTTTTAATGGCAAATTTATGTATTTCTATTTTAATATAATTTTTAAAAGAGTAATTACTTATTTATTATTGAATTTATTGAGGAGTCATTGGTTAATAAAATTATATAGGTTTCAAGTATATAATTCTATAGTACATTATCGGTTTATTATATTGGTTGTTCACCACCCAAAGTTAAATTTCTTTCCATCACCATATATTTGATCCTCTAACCCTTATCTACTTTCTTCCCTCCCTGCTTCTTTCTAGTAACTGCTAAACTGTTGACTGTGTCCATGAGTCTCTGTTTGCTAGCTTTGTTCATTTGTTGCTTTCAGTTTTATATTGCACATGTGAGTGAAATTATGTAGTTCTCAACTTTTTCTGACTGACTTATTTTGCTTAGCATGATAATCTCAAGATCCATTCATGTTGTCACAAATGGCAGTATTTCATCTTTATATGGCTGAGTAATATTCCATTGTTTATGTGCCACATCTTTATCTAATCGACTATCGAAGTACACTTTGGTTGTTTCCACATATATATTAAAAAACTACTAACAGAATTACAATTATAGAAGGGGACCTAAATACCCATCAAAATAGAAAATCATTAGGAAACCTCATCCTTAAATGATACATTAGACCAATTGGACATAATCAAAATTCATAGAGCTTTTCATACTTAAAAAGCCGATTGTACATTCTTCTCTAGCACACATGGAACATTCTCAAGGATAGACCATATTTTAGGACACAAAACTAGCTTCAACAAATTTAAGAAGATTGAAATTATAGCAAGCATATGTTCTGACCATATGGTTCCAGTTCATTCCATAGGTTTGGGAAGTTCTCGATAACTATGTGTTTGAAAACGCTTTCTGCTTCCTTCTACCTTTCTTCCCCTTCTGGTATACCCATTATTCTTCTATTGCTCTTTCTGATGTGGTTAGATAGTTCTTGTAGAGTTCGTTCCTTTTTTTTTTTTT
>JAQQSQ010002634.1:0-10499 GCA_028627145.1 Eidolon dupreanum | reverse complement strand
AAAAAAAAAAAAGTCACATAGGCATCTCAGTAGACTTAGAAAACATTTGAGATAATTTAACACACATTTCTGATTAAAAATTCCTAGCAAACTAAGAATAGAAGGGAATTTCTAATCTGATGAAGGCCATCTAGAATAAAAACCTACAACTAGTGTTACACTTAACGGTGAAGGATTAAATATTTTTCTTTAGCAGAGTGGTGGGAGTAACAGGTTGTTTACTCTCTCATCACTTTTATTCAACACATAGAGAACTGAAAATGAGTACTAGGTAGCTGTGAGCACAGTCTGAATAAGGCTGTCTCTACATAATGCCTAAAAATCACAAAAATAAAATGAAAAAACAATGAAGAAAAATGAGACAGGATAGAGAAATAGTAAGGTAAATTATGATTAAAAGAATAGAATTTTTATGTAAGAAGAAATATTCATCCCCAAATTCACGAGGATGAATATTATATTTCATATATATTTTAAAAACATTTTTTACAATATTTTCATGTCTGGAACTCATCAAATTTTTAATGGGTTTATTATTGTGGTCTATTTTATATACAATTTTAAGAATGACTGATAATAATGTGGACATTATCAAGGTTACTATCAGGGTATAAAATAATATCATTAATTAAACAACTTAAAAATACTGAACAGCAAAATTATTAAGAGGCGTTTTCTGCAGCCAGTAAGAGTTGGGGAAATATATATTGTTTTCATGGTTAATATTTTTCTTCAATTAGCCTATATAGTCATTGTAAAAAAAATTGTCAAAGTAACCACGTGAATTATATTCATACAGTGCACACATCTCCAGGGGTACACACATATCCACTATACACACATCCACACTGTGCTATGGTATCAGGCGCAGCAAGACACCTAAGAACATGAAGGTTTATCCTTGTACTTACGTAGCTTAGAATTTAGTAGAGTTTAGGAAGTGGATACATCCTAATTTATTATTGAATTTAAAGGTAAATAAGAGCCACAGATAAGGTACTCTTGGGGTTCAACGGAACCTCATAGGAAATGGAACATTTGGTAGGAAAAGATTTGAAAAGGCTTTGTGAAGGCAACAGTATTTGATGAGACTCTTAGAGATTCTATAAAATTTGGATTTGCAAAAAAAAAAAAAAAAAAATGGGATTAAGAGTTTTCTAAGCAGTTGAAAGATCATGGAGACCAACATGACTATGCAAAGCCTGAAATGCATTAAAGGAGCCGTCGGCAGCTGAGTAATTTCTCGTAGGGAAATACTATCTCATGATGCAGTAGAGAAACAACAAAAACAACAACAACAACAACAACAACAACAACAACACAGGTGTCCATTTTGTGAGTGATCTTAATTGCCAGAAAGGGGAAAATTGCACTTACTTTGGTAGGTAGGCAACGGAAAGAGTTTAATGTCTCAGAACAAGCAAAGAGGAATCTGTCATTCGCGTACCTATTACGTTGTCTGTATGTTTATTAGGGTTTCCTTGGAGACAGAGCCTGAGATAGGTCATGTACGTGAGAGGGGATGCCGGGAGCGGAGAGATGGAGTCAGGGGAGGGAGAAGACGGTATAAATGGTGCCTTTACTGATGCCACAGTCTGATGGCCTTAAATCACCCACAGTTTCCTGGGGACTCGCTCGTGTGCAGAGTGGTCAGAGCAGGGGCTCCCCTGCGGCGGAAGATAGAACTGCATTTGGTGCTGAGAACAGATGTGTTCTGCTGGAGTCTCAGGACCCAAGGAATTGCCCTCCAGCTGCGAGGGAAAACGGAAGCGGATTGAGGGGTGGGATCTACACTTAGGTTTTGGAGGGCTAAGATTTATGGCATAACAAACCTTTATTCTCACTATATCTCTCGCTGAAAATACCCTAAATTCTCACCATTACTTGAAAAGCTATTTCATTTCACGTTTTTGCATATACAAAGACCTAATTTAAAATATCCTCTTATTACCATGAGTAAGTTCTTTGTCTTATTCATTTTTTAAATACTCAATAGTGACTATAATGTCTGGCGTATAATGCTCAAACTCTTTTCCTTCTAGCACAAAACCTGCCAAATTTATGAATGGGTGATGTTTAAAAAGCAAAATAAATGTTACTTTAACTTTATGTTCTGTATTTTGTTGCCAATTTCTATTCACAGATTTTTTTTTTTTATAAATGCACCACTTTTTAAACCAATTAACAGAATAATCACAATTAAAATGCACTTTAAGTATTGAAATAATTCTTCCAATTCTGTCTTGCTCCAATTAGTATTTTATTCTAATCTGTTGATGTGAGAATACTCTGCCCCTTATATTTACATTTATATCATTATGCTTTTTCTAATATTGGATTAATTGATACCAGATTAATTCTTCATGCCCTTTCCTTTTGTTTTTGTGTTTATGCCATTAAAATATTTTATTCCATTCCTAAACAGGCCTATGTAAAAGTTTTATAACAAAGTTGCACACTAATGGCAGAATGTGGAATAGCATCTTCCCACCTTCTGACGTTCCAGAATGCGTGTCTTTTACGAGACCGGCAGAGACCTACGTTTGGGCAGCTTAGCCCTCACGTGCAGTTTTGGTAATAGCCTAAATCATGTCCAGTGGCAATCTCCTAGTGAGTGCTTATTTCCCGTAAAATGCTACTCGCAAAGCAGCATTTCCAATGAATTAAGTGTACTGTGAAGACGACAGGAAGAAATCAATACGAAGCCAGATCGGCAAAGTTCATGTTGCATCTCTCCAGGGTGTTAGTTTCATCCATTCCTTCTTTTTTGACTTACAGTTGTAAGTACAGGACTTACGATTTCTTTCACACTTACCATCTCTGACTGGTTGGGTCATCTATGGGCCTACCTGGATAAGTAACCTCTCATCGCAAATGTACCTTCTTATGATAGTGTTTTTTATGAAATTATCTTTGATGTTATCAGGACTACATTTCATGCATTAGAATCGTCAATAATTGTAACATTTATTTTTATTTATTTATTTTTTTCTGAACACATTGGCCGGACTACCAAGGCCTAGCACTCATTTGAAAGTCCGATTTTAGAAAGAAAAACTATGTCAGGTTATTAGCAAATCAATTTATTGCATGTGCCTAGAGGAAAGTAGGTCTGAGAAAAATAGCACTTAGGTAGAAGTGGAGGCTAATAACTGTTATCCATCCATTGGCCGGAAAGCACAGAACTAGCAGAATCTGTTTAATGTCAATGAGACTTTTACAAGTATTGAGTAGCTACATCCGTTCGAATTTCATGTCACGTTTAAACTGATGTGCTCTACATTCATCCAGATGAAAGATATCTTCCACATACCCTCAGACTCCCCTGCCATTCTGTTCAAGCACTGCCCAGCCCTGCCTGGGTTCAACGAATCCCCCGATGTTTTCCCAGGAGGCTCCCTCCAAGTTCTCTCTTCTCCAGTGATTCAGCCAGAAGCATCACTGTAAAACACAAGCATGGCTTGCCATTTCTTTCTTCAAAACTCTCTACAGTAATTTCCTTGTGTAGTACCAGCTTCTCATCCTGGCTTCTCCCAGCACCTTGGTGGCATGGCCACAACTGGCTGTTCTAGAAGCATGCCGTGGTCAGCCTGGGGTCTGGATGGAAACTCCTCACACCAGAACCCCAATTCTGCTGTTTGCAAGATTGGGAAGCTATTGCTTTTGGATTCTATGTTTATGTACCCCAATATACATGTTGAACCCTAACATCCAGTGTGATGGTATTTGGAGGTGGCACTTTTGGGAGGTGATTAGTCTGAGGGTGGAGACCTCATCATAGGATTAGTGCAATAGTTCGAGCGTTTGGGTTCCCAAAATGCACAAATTTCTTCTCCTTACACTTTTGTCCCCTGAGGAACCTATCACAGAACTTGACACTGATGAGATAATGTATGAGCACATTTCTGATTCCCTAGTATTAGTTCTGGAGAGTTTTGAGAAGGTGTGTAAGGAGCAAAGGGAGTCATCCCAACATTCAGCGCAAGTACAAACAAGAGTCAATTCCTCCAGCATGTCTTTCTTTCCCTGTCTCTCTGCTTCGATAGCCAATAACCATGACAATTTGTACCTAAATCAGTTACTGAAAGATAAGTAGTTTTTTTTTTTTCTGAAAATTTAGTAGCAAAACAAATGTAAAGGTAATTCAAGAATTGGGGCATCTCTTTGTGGTGACATTTGGCACTGAGATTTTTTATGATGAGCTCTGAATTGACAGATTATCAGAAGAGAATTTTCAAACGTCAGCCAACACGTGCGGCCATACCAAACTCCAAGCTTTTCATAAACTGGAAAATGTGTTCTGTCTAAAATCAAATGAACTTAGACTATATGAGCTAAGCAGATGTGGGCAGCATGGGTCTCCAGCAGCGATAATAATGCATCCTACTGTTTATATTATTGAATGAACAAACAAACAAAAAAACTCATGCTCAAAAACAAGCACAAATCAGAATATATTCTGTGGAGAGTTCATGTAGCTTACTGTACTTAGCATACCCATTATAAATTGTAGTGTCATGGTATTTCTCATAAAACTTCGTAAAATCTTTCTGTTAAATACAAATACAGAACATAGCTTTCTTTGTCACACTGAGGGCATATAATCTCATATTTCTAGTAGTTGGTATTATAATTTATACCTCATTATTGAGCAGATTAGATGCTGCTGAATATTAAAAAAGTATGTCCTTAACTACAATATATTTTTAGGACTGCTCCTATGTCTTATTAATTGTTATCCTTTGCAGAATTCATATGCTTAGTGCATTTAAATCAATCGTATCAAAAATGCCAATATCTACACTGATTTATATCAAACTCAAATATAATAGTGATAGTATGATCAGTTAGATAATCTCATATCAAGTTGGCTGTTCTTTCAGAAATCTCACAAATATTTATCATTAAACATCTTATTAAGCCAGGAGCTGTCTTAAGATGCTTGAGATATGCTACTGTATTGAGCCAAAATACATACAGAGACCTTCGTACTTGTATGTATTATTTAGTGTCTGGATATAATGAACAAATTAAGAAATTATTAATGTGTTTAAAAATAACAAGTGACATAAAGTACTTTTCCCAATAAAAGATATAATATTTAGATGGATATTATCTTCCCCTTAGCACTGAAAATGGAAAGCAAAAAGTACACAGAAAAGTGAAAACCAAATAGCAAAAATGACAGGACGTTAGACTCTAAATGTATATCAAATGATTGGATTTTGATAGAGAATTATGAGCCATATGCGTTCTTTTATCATCTTATATATTCTGAGACATGTGCTCTTTTCCTTGGAAAACTACCTCCAAGTTTTTGCTTAACACATGTTGTACTTTCTCTTACGAAAAAAAAATCCTTCTATTGTTGCATATAATAACAAATTAGGATGGTTCAGCCCGGTGGAATTCCTATAATATACCAAACAAATCTGAACATAAAGTTTTCACTTCCACAAGGAGAACCGGAGTCAGCAGGAAAGGTATTCCCATACGGCTTGTATTGGCTGTTTCTCCACCAGTCACATTAATTATTTTACAAGCTGAGAAAATAGATTGACAACAGAGTCTGCCAAGCATGCTGTCCAAGTCTGAAGGAAACATTTTGTTCTGCGAGAAAATGCAAATGATTACATAACACAAATCCCAATTCTGAACATGGGCATGAGATAATTTGTTAAAATATAAAAAAAAAAAAAAATGATTTATGTATTTGTCCTCTGCCGTGTGGAAAGAGAATATAATTGTGTTTTTGAGAATTCTAGTCTTAAGTGTTTATTTCAGAAACCAAATGGCTGAATATTTGTTTGCAAGCCATTTAACCAACTCAGAGCATTTTCACAACTATTTTTGCGAATATAGGATTCCTGTTACTTTCCTGTGGCTTCTGTACTAGAATCGGAGGGCTGCCATAACAAATGACCAGAAACTTCGTGGCTTAACAAAAATTTATTGTCTCGTCATTCTAGAGGCCAGAAGTCCCAAATCAAGGTGTCACCGGACTGTACTCCCTACAGAAGTTTAGGGAACAATTTGTTTCTGGCCTCTTCCAATGTCCGGTGGCTGTAATTTCCTTGGTTTAGGGCCACGTCGCTCCCGTTGCTATCTGTGTTCACAGGGCGTTCTCCTCTGGGAAACCTGTCCACCTCTCATGAGGACACTTGTTATTGTTTTTAGGACTCACCTGAATAATCCAAATTAATCTCCTTCTCCCATTTACAGGTTCTAGGTTTTAGGATATGGACATCTATTTTGAGCACCTCCATCCATAAATGTTAGTTCTTACTCAACAAATACGATAGAGCGTGTGGAAGTAGAAACAGTGCACAGTCTGTGAAAACGTCCTCAGTTCTTCTGATAAAGTTGCTTTAAGGGACCGTTCACTTCAAATTAAAAATAAAGAAACCAGCAAACCGAAACTTTCCTTGGGATTTCACTGAACGAGGATGCCATTCTCCAACTCTCATGAAAGTCAAAATCTCTGGCTCCTTTTTTCTTCTCTTCCCAGCGGTGGTGTTCTGGTTCTATTTATAACATATTGATTTATTTAAAGTGAAAAAATGAAAGTGATCCTCTCTTGTTTTTCCTCTCCTGTCCTAGGTTTCAGATACAGATCTTTTACTGATTTCCTTCATTTAATGCATACATATACCTTAAAGGAAAAATCAGCAAGGCTTGTGCCATCACGGTGGCATTAATATATATTCAAGACTGCCCCCAAGAGTCTGCCACGGCACAGAAAATGCGAGTGTACCTCAGTGCAGTGTGTGGTCAGTTTGGCAATTTGAATATTACTTTCTGTTTTAGCACAAATATCGGAAACAGGTGCCCATTCTATTTAGAATTCAAAATTTTCCAGCTATCCTTGAATTGTCGTAATTTTCTATAAGTCAATACCATAAGTTACAGCTGTGTCTGTCAGAAGACTCAACAAATACATTTTTTTTTAAATCTTGAAAACAAACATGATGTCACTGTTGGGTGTATTGTAAGAAGAATATCATTGTAGATAGATTTGTTTTCCAAAATTAGAGACCTTTCCAGATAGTTTTCTGAAGTATTTCTAGTTCTTATTGATTAATAAATGCAATGGCTACCTAAGAGCGTAGCAGTTAAAATAAACCTTCAGAATGAGTATAATGTATATTAATCAAGGTGATACATATTTACTATTGTTCACAGATAATCTCTAAAACGCAGTGTAAACATTTGTGTCATTTTCTAACTGCTGAACACTTTTCTAATATCATTTCTGTGCGATTAAACATCTACATGACCAGAGCCTACATTAACGCATCTTCTATCTCACACATGCTGTCTAAGAATATACTTCTTGTCTGAATATATTTTTGAAATTATCTTTAAACAAATATATTCTGAATCCTGTTAGGAACCTATTATCGATTGTTCAATTACTGGTCACAGCATTGTTGTGTTTTATTTATTTATTTCCAGAATATTTTTTCTTATCATTTTTATCATCACATGCCTTAAAAGTTACAAAATTAATGAAACACTCAACAAAATGCTAGGCATGTAGCATAAGTCCGAAGAAAAAAATGTTTTCTTGCTTTTCATTACCTTGACTCATTTTGAAATATTCTTCGGCATATGTTATTCTCTGCAGCGATTTCAAATAAATCTGAACGTTTTAGAAACACTAACTTATTTTCAGTGTAATCACGTAATTAATTTCCTTTTCTTTGCTATAATGTATCGTTGCAAATAAATAACATTTTACACTTTAGTTTACGGGATCTACTCATTTCACTGAATATCTCTGATTCTTCTCTTCATACAACCATTTTACCTGCTTGTTGACAGTATTTGAAAATTACAAATGACTTATCTGACCCATGCAAAAACACTTGACATTCGCATATCGCGATCATGTGAAGATTTGGCCCTGTGTAGTGTCTCTGTGCTTCCACATGCATGCAGGGAGGCAGTCTGGAGAGGATAAAGGTGCCTGAAGTTAGAAGGACAGAGATG
The DNA here is from genome assembly GCA_028627145.1 of Eidolon dupreanum. Lineage (NCBI taxonomy): Eukaryota > Metazoa > Chordata > Mammalia > Chiroptera > Pteropodidae > Eidolon > Eidolon dupreanum. The sequence continues at coordinate 2,507 of JAQQSQ010002634.1, read as the reverse complement.
ACAGTTGTTATAGCCGGGGCTGGCCATGTGCTGCGAGGTGAACCCCTCACCTCAGCCTCTTCAGGACAAAGTGCAGAGCTTGGACAAAGCGACCTCCAAAAAGCCAGCGAGCACAACAGGCTTATCATGTCATCTTAACACGGTCTGCTAACAGTTCTTTAAGAGAATGACAGGAGGTTGCATTTTAAATGAAGATACTGCCTATTAGGAGCCAAAATGTTCCGCACAGGCCCAGCATCGGGCCAAAGGGCGCCCCACGGCATAAACATCTCTCACAAACACAGTTTCAATTTCATTCCCCGCCTCCATGGGACGTTGAGATTATGGTGCTGTAGGAATTAATCGGAAAAATCTTGGAGCATGGGAAATGCCTCTTTCTACATTAGAAAGGGCATGATTCTCAAAGCAATGTGTATAAAGCAACTTTTCTCCCCCACCCTGGGGAAGAAAAACAATAATAATAATAAAAATTTCCCAGACCCTTAAAACTCATCATGAGAGAGTCATTGGGATCATTTCAGCACGAGAGTCAGCAGGACGCCACAGCGTTCCCGGTGGCAAAGAGAAATCTGAGCAGAGACCCGGGTCTCCTGCTTCCTTCCTCCGGGTTTCACACATTTTCCAGACTCCGGTTTTATGTCACTGTCCTTTGTGTATCCCTTTCAGCCTCAGGGCTGGAGGTGGGGAGAAGGAGGTCAGTCCTCAAGTGGAGTTAGATCCTGTTCCCGTTTCACTGGCGAATTATGAGTTCCTCCATCGATGCCAGGACTTCCCATTCTCTGAGGTGAAATGCCAGCTTGGTCATCTCCCCGACCCCCTGTCAGCCACCCTTTCCGATGGTCCCCTTTGGAGGGCCATTCCGGAGAGCCTTCTCCGAAGATGTGCAGTGGTAGGCTCGGCCGGGCGTTGGCTTTAGAGTGTTTTTAAGGTGAGTCCGTTATCAGACTCCCTTCGGATGAATGTTTTTCACATGGCTGTCCAGACCAACTGCTCAGCCTTCCTTAACACAGGGTCTCACTCTTAGAAAGCCAAATGAACAGGAGGGTCCAAAGTCCATCTAAAAGGAAAATCTCCATTTTTTAACATCCATGCTTTTTATATCTAACATGTGACATTCTTAATGCTGTATTTAATTTGAAATAATGATTGTTACCACTTGGCATCCTGAGCCCCGTCTGAAGCCTGTGGGTCTTCAAGCATAGTGAAATAATGCCCTGCATTTACACGTTAGGGCTCAAGTTCCCTGACTTCTCCACTTTTATTGCTCGAATTGTCACACGGCTTCTGAGTCTGGATTTGTATTTAAAGGAAGATTAAATACCCTTCTTTCTGATGGTCCCAGTGTATTTTACGGATGACTTCCCCCACTTGTTTCCTTCACATTTTAATTCACGTGAGCATTCTCATCAGCAGTGACTTAGCATGGAGCTGTGCAGTATGACCTCTGACACATGCTTTTCCACAGAATCACCGTTTCACCCTGAGCAACTACTTCCACTTTCTGGGCCTCTCTTTCTTCCTATGCAAAAGTAGAAGAGCCAAGGCAAGGGTGATTATGAGGACTAAATGAGATCTGCAGTATAATGCCACTGTAATGCAATGTGTGGGATGACATTATTATTGGATGTGTGGAATGACCGGAAAGACCTGTGTAGCCAGCTACCCAGAAGCCCTGGGGGATGAGCTGAACTCCCCTAAATCTGTCTCTGTCCAAAAGACTTGCTGTCTTCTGGTGGCCATGGTCAACTCTGGGTTAATATATCCCTAGGGAGAACTCTGAGCCCAGCAGCTGCACTGGAATCCCAGCCAGTGTAGTTCCCACCCCCATGCAACCCCTGACCATCCCCTCATCTCTGAGTCTAACCCGCACACTCCTGTTGGAAGATAAGAACTTTAGTCTGTCCTCTGCGATGGAGCAGGATGGCTTGGGGTTAGCTGTAGTGATGGGTTGGAGATAAAGGACAAGAGAAATACGTATCACACCATCTCCATATTTCATTCATTGTAGCATTTTACTGTGTATGTATAAAGAGATTAGAAAGCCAGGCATATTATAAGCATTCTAGAAAGATGAGTTGTTATTAATTCCAGCATCATCATCATCACCATCATCATCATCATCTTCATTCTTTTCTGCCACAATTCCCTGGCCCGTGGTACCTCAAAATGAGTCACTCCCTCTTCTGAGCTCGATAATTTATTTTTTGATTTTATGTTATAAGACTCCCCTAATTATATATGCTTACAAAATTATCCATTTCACGCATTTAAGGATTAGATCCTGGAGTCAGTCAGTGCCCAAGTCACTTTTTAAAACTCTCGTATCCTTATACAGTTTGTGACACATTATTAACACCCCAAATTGCTTAATGTAACAAATAGATGAAATGCATCTGTTTTTAATCATTATGGAAAATTTTGGTAGGAAATCAAATGATAAATCAATAGAATATATGTCTCAAAATGAAAAATAAAAATCGAGATCTTATTGTCTATTACTATTCAGT